>CM053787.1:992158244-992328244 GCA_028749045.1 Cupressus sempervirens
ATTTGAAGTGAATTCTCCTCCTCTATTTGATCTCAAGCACTTCATACTCTTACCTAATTCTTTTTCAACTCTTGCCAAGTACCACTTAAACATTTCAAACACATCAAATTTCTATTTTAGAAACATGATTGTCATCATCCTAGAGTAATCATCAACAAACAACATTATGTACTTATCTCCTCTATAGCTTTGCACTTCAATAGGTCCACACAAGTTAGTATGAACAATCTCTAGTATTTCCTTAGAGGTATAAGCTTTACTTTTAAAGTTTGACTTTGACATTTTCCCTAGCTGACATTGTTTGCATACTATATTATTAGGTTTCTTCAACTTAGGAAAAACTCTAACTCTTTTTATGTTACTGATACTAACCAAATCAAAATTAACATGACATAATCTCTTGTTCCAAAGCCATACATCATCCATACATCATCAAGTTTTTCAATAAGACAATAGCATCCTCTATATCTAGATAGAACAGGTTACTTCTATTTTGATTGCCTTTTCCAATTAGCTTCCCATTTGTGTCAAATATCTTGGCAGTTTTGTTTTCAAATTCAACCTTGCATCCTAGATTATTCAATTGTGACATACTTAACAAGTTATAATTTAATCCTTCAACATAGTAAGCATTGTCACATGAAATCTTGTCTGTGAGTTTGATAGACCCTTTTCCTTTTATCAAACATGGTGCATCATTACCAAATCTTACACTATTTTCATCATAACAAATTAAGGTAATGAACTTACTTTCATCTCTAGTCATGTGATATGAGCATCCAGTATCAATGATTCATTTATCATTCTTGTTTACATAGGTCACAAGTTTAGTTGCCTCATCTTCATCAGATTCGTCCTTTATTGCAACATATACCACTTCATGATCATGTTCATTAGCAATGTAGCATGACTCATTGCCTTTGTCTTTGTAATCTCTGCCATCATCTTCTCTTCTATTTTTGTACTTATTTCCTTCTCTATATTTCTTCTTTTGTGTACATCTTGCAACAATATGACCAACTTCATTGTAATTGAAAAAAATGATGGGTAACTTACCTTTGAACTTGCCTTTACCTCTGTGAAATATCCTTGCTAGTAGTGCTTCCAATTGTTCAATGCCTTCCTCATATGGATTACTGTTACTAGACGCATATTTTATCTTTCTTTTCTTCTTCTTCTTCTGCTTTACCTCCTTAGAATCCTTCAATAAGAACTACGCTTTGAAATTAGATTCAAGACTCTCTGGCTTGTAGTTGTCAAATTTAGATAGCTCAAAAGTAGTGAGTCTACCTGGCAAACCTTCAAAAATTAAATCATTTCCTAGAATACATCTCAACTCTTGGATTACAGAAACTCTAATAGCATAGATAGGTAGTAATATTCTTAAGACTTTTCTTAACACAATATCATCATTAATATGACCAGTAGCTCCTCTTATTGCACTAACAACTTCTTTTATCCTAGCAACATATTAAGCAATATTCTCACCTTCTTCCATTCTCATGTCATCAAACTTACCTCTGAGGCTTTTAGACTTGGCTCTTTGAAAATTTATATCTCCTCCATAGATGGTAGTTAGGGCATCCCACATCTTCTTCACAATGTTTTAGCCTTTGATATCATCAAATTTAGCATAGGTTAGAGTAGAGGCAATCTCACTTGATTGTGTTCCTTCTTCTTCTTCTTCATATCTTTAGCAGTTAGGGCTCCTGCTAGATCAACATGTTCCACTATAATGGTAGATTGTGCATGATCTCCAACTCCTCCAAGGTATAACTTCATCAAACTTTTCCATGCAAGAAATTTATCTCTATTAAGATTGGGTACTTCTCTTTTAGACATGTTGATCTTTGTGCTTCTAGTACCTTAAAACTAGTCCTCTTAAGAAAATGGCTCTGATACCAATTGTTGGAATTCTTTTAGAATAACTAAGAGGGGTGTGAATTAGTTATCCAAGGTCTAGATGTAAAAATTAAACTTTTATTATCTTAGTGAACCCATAAAACATTCATATTCATGCATGCATCCATATGAATATGTGAATACTTAAAACTTGTAGGTTACTGTCTAATCAAATTGCAGAAAAGTAAAGCATGAAACACAACACATTCATCAACACATTTGACACAATAATTTAACATGGAAATCCAATTTGGTAAAAACCACCAATAACATGCTATCCCTTTTCACTCTTCTAAAGTGATGCCTTGTGAAAGGCCAACCTTTTTAAAGGTTACAATACACATTGTTAAATGTAATCCAATTAAAGAATTTCAATCATCTTGTTAAAAGTGAGCCTTGTTACAGGACTTTAGGCCATTCACTTGGAATTCCACCCTATTAAAGTATTTTCCAATGACTGTTAGCTCAACCTTAATCCAAAGGATTTAGCCTAGATTGATATAATTCTTAGAGAGTAACAGTAGACCCTTGATCTAATACAACTTACAGCTTTACTTGTCTATTACAGATCTTTGTTCAGTCCTCAATTTTGCTTGGCTTTCATACTGTGTAGCTCTAACAACTTGTTCACCCTACAATCATTCATCTCCTTAAGCCTTCATGTTTGGTATTCCATTGCAGACACTTCTCTTGGGTCACTTGATGAAGCAAAACCCTTAATTCCTTCTCCTTCTCAGGTTATCGCACATGACACCAACCTCTCTAACTCTTTTGCCTCATGACCAAAGATTCCTATATATAGGAAATTAGAATATTTTCCTACTCATTAGCTATCATCTAAATTAGGGTTTTGGATGGATTAGGTAGGATACAATGTATCTACCCCATATCTTGTCTTCTTTAGAAAATTCTCTTAGAATCCATTTGAATTTGCATAAAAATGGTTTACCTCAAATTCTATGCCACTAGCTCATCAATCTTATCTTCCTCCTGGTTCACAAGTTCCAAGAAAACAAACTTCTCAATTTATATTTGGAAAATCTTTAATCTTTGTCATAAATGCAACAACTCAACATTATCAATCTTCTAATGCTCAACATGTACTGCATTACTCGACATCAACTGTAAAATCACTTTGCATCAACTAGATTTTACTGGTGCTCAGTGTCAACTGAAATTCATTCGACATCTACTGTCTTACTTGGCATCCACTAGAATTTTCTTTTACTTGGCTCCAACTAGATTTCTACTCGACTTGCACTAACTTTGCTCGGCACCTACTATCCACTCAATCAAGCTTGGCAAACAAACTTTGTTTAATTTGTTCTTCTAAAATTTCTAAGTGTAGCTAGCCATTTTGTAACCTTAATTAGATCACCAATACATCATGTTATTACTATCTTAATTGATCCTTGTACTTCATTACATAATCATAATTCAACCTTTCCTCTAGGTGCTTTTGTTACATTTTGTTGATCAAATCCTCCTCATCAATCAACTAAGTGATAGTACTCAAATCATATAAGCAATTGTATTACTAGAAAATATCATGTTTGACATCAGTGAGAAAATAATGATTGATACACATAGTCTTCTTCAAAAATCTCCTTCTTAACAATACTCTTTTCAAATGATCTTTTCAATCAGATATCAACAAATCTAGCAAGTAGGGGTTCAGCTGGCACCTAATATTAGTATTGTTGATGCCATTGCATTTGATTCAATCATGAAAAATATGAGATTAAAAAGACCACATCTAAAAGTGTTAGAAGACATGTCAAGTGGCACATACTATAGTAAATATTTGGGTGCCTTGGCAACATGGAATTTTACTACATTTGGATTAGGTGGAGGAGATGAAACAAGTACTGGAGTCAGAGGGAATATTATTATACAAAGGGTAAAGGATGCCAAGCTTTCTTATTCAACCATGAGCCTACAAGAACAAGTTTCTTATCTTTATGATGTTGCCCTTGACAAAGAAAAGATATATGAAGATTTGCAAGAGGAATACAAATATTTCTTTTCTGCTAAGAATAAAGGACAAAAGAGACAATTGACATGCAAAATAAAATAAAAATTTTTGAAGGGAGAATATCTGAGTTAGAAGTTGTCAAATTCCTTAGTGTTGTTGAGCCATCTTCTAGGAATCAGGAAGATCCATCCAAATAGTTGAGCATAGTACCATTTTCTCAACAAACCAGAATTAAAAGGAGAAAATAGGATGATGCATTAATAAAAGAAGTGGTAGATCTAAATATGCAGTTATAAAGTAATCAAGACAAACATGATTGTGATAGAGAAATTATTATCAAAACTACATTGATGATGTTGCATAAGAAAATAAGAAAAAAATTATTTAGCCTCTATGAAGCATGCAAAATATTATACTTGTTAATCAATAAGATGGAAGATGACAAAATTTTGGTTAAGCCTACCTATCATAAATAGACTACCCAGGTACAAAAATGAAGAAGGTGGAATTATTTGCAAGGATAGATCCTAATGCTTCCCAAAATGCTATGCCAACTGCTAAAATTATCAAGTCTTTAAAGAATTTCTCAATGTTCCCTGATCATATTTAAAATAGATTAATGGAATTAAAAGATTCCATAAAAATCTACCAAGACACCTTGGTCACACCATTTCTAGACATAAATAAGAATATCAATGAATTTAGTAACTGGAAAGCAGAGGCTATTACTAAGGTAACTAATATGGTGAAAATTATAGCAAAGGATATGAACACGACACTTTTTCAAGAATGCATATACAAATTAGTAAATTCTAACACCTTTTGCAATAATTTTGAGATGGAGGTTACCCAGGCTACAATTAAGTACAATTCCTATAGACAGGTGGCAAATCAGATCCTTGAGCACGCATGGCCAACAGATGAAGGATATCATGAATGGGTAAAGAAATATGATCTAGATGATTATTCAAATAATGAGGAGCCACCAGAATAAAAAATTATGAAATTAGTTTTTCTCATGAATAGGGAATATTTTGTATAAAGGTGGTTGTATATCACCTATCACATCAAGATAGTTTCTAATTATGGGGAATTGCTTGTATACTGATGCAAGTCACATGTTTTAGTTGTAACAAGTGAAATTGTCAAATCAGTGGATGACATGTGTCCTTCTTTGTTGCATGAAGCTTTTTTGAAACTCATCTATAAGAGTCCAAGAATCATTTTGTTGAACTAGTTTTGTTCTTTTTTTGCATCGGTCCATGTATACTGTATTGTCATTTTCTAAAGTTAGAATAAAAAGACATGGTTAACAACATTGAGTGTGGTTGAGCATATCTGCAAGAAATTGACATTGAAATGTATATTTTTGAAGGAAGATAATACAAAGGCATTAATAGAATTTTTTTTCAATTTGAATCTTTCCCCTTCTTTGTAACTTTTGATTTTAAAAGATTTGATAGCAAAGTTATTCAGTTCTAGTTATAATTCCTTCTAGAATTCTATTTCAATTTATGTTTTTCTGATGATCCAATGGGTGTTGTAAATGGTTGATGTGGGTTAAATGAATTATTGGTTATCATAAGAAGATTTTGATGATAGTGAGATTCCTAATTGAATATTTATTTCTTTTCACAAAGTGTTGAGATAGATCTGATAGTAAATGTCAAGTTGTTGTAAGATAGTAGCCCAATGGATAAGACACTGGTCATCATCCAAATTGATATAGCTTGGGAGTTTGTATGGTATACCCACTTATAAATCAAATCTTTTATTTATTTTTGTTGAATATTTGAAAGTAATCTTGTTCTTGGTTTATGGAGTCTAAGGGTTTGATAGATTGGCTATTTGTCATTCCATTAATAATCCTAGAATTAGAAGAAAATAAGGCATTTTTCTATTATTTTGGAATTCATATTGGAATTTAGAAATTGGAAAGAGAAAGTGAATTCATAGGTAAACCCACCTAAATTTTGTGGAGTTCAAAGTGGAGAAGACATTGTAGTGTCTTGTCAGTTGGTCCTTTTAAATTCTTTTCTTAGAAAATACTTGTCATGATTTTTAGCTAAGTCCTAGGTATTCTCTTCTTTTAAAGGGTTGTTAAAATTCATTCAAATCATAAGCCAACAAAATAGTGACTCTACTAGGGAACCTATATTGATTTCTTTTAGTAGACAATGGTTGAGAATCTTTAAAAAAGAAGGAAATTCAATACAATAGGATGTACACGACATGTTTTGTATTCGAAAGTATGATATGTCATGTATCAGAGTAATGCCTTGTCCATGTGATAGAGTTTTCATTTTTCAAAGTGCATCATGATAGAAGTTCATTCTATATTGGGCCCTTGTGTTAGATCTATGGTCAAACATTCCGTTCTTGTCTTAATTTTATATTTTTAGGCCATATTAAATTTTTCCCTTCAGTGGGTGGAAACTCAGTCAAAGGTTTAGTGGCTAGTGCTATATTTTAAAGTGTTGTTTGAAATGGTTGATAGAAGGAAAAATTTGAGAGCATATACAAAAGAACATCCAAAGGTTCCTTTATATACAAAACTACCTCAGGTTAGTAGAAAAAACTAGCCAAAGAAAAAAGGAGATCCTAGCCACACATGTAACCCTTGAGATAATACCTCATCCCATTCACAATATCAACATGTGATAGGAAGAGAATCCTCATCCCTAAATTCTAAATCTGAGAATACTAGACTTTTGGGTGAAATCTTCACTACTCCATTACTTGAGGAAAGAGTATACTAGGATAAAATTGTTTCTTCCATACGGGATACTGGTTTTAGACCCAATATGCCTAAGGAGGTAAATCAACAATGGGGGTATAAGAACACCCTAATTAGACCAAAACTTAGGAAAGTTCCATATGTTGAATGAAATCTCATATATCTATATGATCCTATAGATTTAGAAACTACCTCTGCAGATCCTGATGGTTTGTTGTCTGATATGGAAACACTTAGGAAAAAGGTTGCAGAGGAGGATGCCAAATATATATGTTTGGAGAAAGAAAAAGAGGTAATCACTATGTGAATGCCATCATAGAGAGGGAAAGCTTTTTGAGAAGAATGGAAGACTCAAAGAGAAAAATAAGAAGTTGGAAGAGAAATATTCTACTCTATACTTGGATATATTTGGGGATATGTGATGCAGGAGCATCTAGTGGTGTAAGGGCAATCCTATATCACCCAAAAAAATATATACTTAGTGTTAGTTTCTGTTTAAAGTGTTTTACTTTCTGGATACCCATTTGGGTCAAATAAAGATTCCAACTCTCATAGTTCCACTATTGGTTTTATGGGTTAGAGTTTTTGAGCACCTTGGGATATGTGTCAATGTAGAAAATGGGTTATTTTGTAATTGAGCCATAATTATGATGAGTTAAGAGGGTGTAAGTTAGAGGAATGATTATATTTTTAATTTAAAACTCACCAAAAAAAGAATAAGGTCAAAAGACTTTATGGTTTGAAAGTTATTGTAGTTTTAAGTTGCTTGGAGACCTCCTAAGAGTGCTTTTGAGTTAGATTTGAGGTATTAAATGACCTTGTACGACCCCAAAAAATGGGGGAAAAGCTAGGATTGTCAATAGGGCTATAGAGCACTTTGAGAGCTTTTTGAAAATGTAAACAATTCATTAATCAGAGTCCCAAATCAAAAGTTATGCCTCCTTGACGTTGGACTACCATTTCTAGATTCTTCTAATATTACACCAGCTTCTAACATGATTTCTAGAACCTTATATTTTGGTGGTGGGTGCCAAATGGAATATTCTAGAATGTATTCCTAACCCTAACTCTAATTGGGGTTCATTTAAGAACATTTCTGGCATTGTAAAGGTAGTTCTTAGTGGAGTTTGAGAGAAGGTACTGTGAAGGAGGATTTTCTCTAGTATCTGACCATTGTAAGCCCATAGGGCATGTCTTTGGGTCTATTTACATGTACTGAATGTAGTAGCATATTCTACTAATAATAATATTCACTTTTTCCCTGTTGCATCCATTCTGGTTATGGTTTGTGTCTTCATAAGTGGTATCATAGTAGGTTTTCCTGAGTGTGTAGACATATCACCGATTGTGAGGCAGTTTGCACTAGGGCTGTGTGGTTGTGGGTTTGAGACAAGAAGATACCTCCACAAAGGGAGCATGGTGGAATGGCCAAAGTTATTACTCCTAAGGTTACAACCCTCTAGAGGCAAGTCCAAGAATTGCATGAGGAGATCCGTAGAGGGATGAATGTTGTCGTAGATGATGAAAGTGAGGAAGAAAATGAAGAAGAAGGAAATATTGGGCCAGAAGGGGAAGGAGATGGAGAAGTCCTAAACTAGGTAAAGGAGAGGCTTTTTAGGGCCATTTCCAAGCTTGGAAAAAGACCTAAAATTAACATGGGTATGTTTTTGGGAAGTCTAAACCTGGATGAGTTGATTGACTAGATCAATGAACTAGAGGAATCTTTTGAGTATGAGGATATTAGGGACCCAAATAGGGTTAAGTTTGTGAAGGCCAAAATGAAAGTCCATGCCAAGATCTGGTGGCAAGAGGTTCAGCTAGAAAGAAATAGAAGAGGAAAGGAGAAAATCACAAGATGGGATCACATGGTGGAGAAACTAAAAGTAGTTCATTCCTATTGATTACGAGCTTGATTTATTCAAGAAAATGCAAAGGTTAAAGAAAGCAAGAAAATTTGTCCAAGAATATACAAAGGAATTTTACTAAGTTCTTATCAGGGTAGGGCATGCATAAGAAAACAAGGAGAAGGTTGCCCATTACCTTAGTGGGTTAAGACCTAACATTCAGGAGGAGTTAAGTCTGGTTAGAATGACTAGCATTGAAGAGGCATACCAGTTTTCCCTGTGAGTTGAGGAGAAGCTAAAAAAAAGTTTTGATGGAAGGAAAAGAGGGCTCAGTCAAGGAGGAAGGGGTGGTGGTAGGTCATTTGAAGGCCAAAATGAGAACTAGAGGAAAAATGAAGATGTGGGTAGTAGTCGAAACTAGAGGAACAAGGGTTTCAACCACTCCCATGATCAAAAATTTGGAGATCAGAGAGGAAGAGGTAGAGGACATGGAAAAGGTTATGGAAGAGGAGGCTTTTGTGGTACCTATTTTCATTGCAATGAAGAAGGTCACCATTCCTTTGAATGCCCTCAATGCCAAGGATGGATAGATAGGAGAGCTGATGGACAAGCAAGGGTTGCTCATGTGGATGAGGATGCATAATCATCACATTTAGAGGATGTAGAAAGAGGAGAGGTTCTAGTAAATGAAAGGATCTTACTAAATAATGAGATTGAACTTGGACAAAGGAGGAGTTTGTTTTGTACCAGGTGCAAGCGTGAGGGTAAACGTTGTGATGTGATTATTGATGGTGGAAGCACTGACAACTTGGTGTCAGAAGAGATGGTTTCAAAGCTAAAGCTCAAGAGGGAGAAACACCCCCAACCCTATCAGATTTCTTGGGTGAAGGATGATCATAAGGTTCTAGTTAGCAAACAATGTCTAGTGAAGTTGAAGATTAGGAGTTACCATGATGAGGTTCTGTGTGACATCATTCCAATGGATGTCTACCATTTATTGTTGGGAGGGCTATGTCAGTTTGATAGGCATGTTGTACATGATGTTCATGCAAATACATACTCTCTAAAAAAGGATGGAGTTTTCCATAAACTAAAGCCCTTGATAAAGGAAGGTGAAAAGGTATGTAGTAGTGCTATGGTATGTCTTATTGGTGGAAGAAAATTCAATGTATGTGTTATGCTTTGATTCCTAGAAAAGATAAGGAAGGAAGTAGTGAAATTCCACTTGAAGTTTTAGGCCTATTAAGTGAATATGGAGATGTCATCTCTGATAATGTTATAGAAGGGTTGCCACTAGTAAGGCAAATCAATGATCAAATAGATTTAATCCTTGGAGCTAGTTTTCTTAAGAAGGCTGCTCATAGGATGGCTCCTATTGAAACTGAGGAGCTGAACAAAAAAGTTCAAGAGTTGTTGAAGAAAGGTTTGATTTGAGAGAGCTTGAGTCCATGTGCAATACCTACAATGCTGGCACCAAAGAAAGATGAAGAGTGGAGAATGTGTATAGAGTCTCAAGCTATAAATACAATAACCATCAAGTATTGGTTCTCTTTGCCAAGAATGGATGATTTTATGGATTTTTTGAGTGGAGCTTAGTACTTTACAAAGATAGATCTCAAGACTGGTTATCACCAAGTATAGATACAAGAGGGAGATGAGTGGAAGATTTTATTCAAGACCAAGGAGGGTTTATATGAGTGGTGAGTCATTCCCTTTAGACTGACCAACCTGCCAAGCACCTTCATGCAGCTTATGAATGGGGTACTAAAGATTTTTTTTGGAAAATTTGTTATTGTCTATCTGGATGATATTTTAATTTTTCTCACATTCATAGTGTCCTTGAAAGGTTGAGGGAAGAGAAATTGTTGATTAATTTGAAGAAGTGTAGCTTTGTCAAAAAGGAGTTAGTATATTTGGGGTTTGTTGTATCAGCTGATGGTCTCAAAATGGATCCAGAGAAGGTAAAGGCTATCTTGGAATGGCCTACTCCAAGGTCTACTACTGAGGTGAGGTCATTCCATGGCCTAATTAGTTTTTATAGGAGGTTCATTAGAAATTTTAGCAGCATATGTGCACCCCTGCCTGAAATAATGAGGGGGGATAGAAGAGAGTTCAAGTGGACTACAGGAGCTGCAAGGAGTTTTGAATTGTTGAAGAAGAAGGTGATAGAGCAACTTGTGTTGACACTTCCTAATTTTAATAAAGTGTTCTAGATAGATTGTGATCTAATGGTAGTGCTATTGGGGCTGTATTGAGCCAAGAAGGTAAGCCTATTGCCTATTTTAGTGAAAAACTGAATGATGCAAAGAAGAAGTAATTTGTTTATGATCAGGAGTTCTATGCAATAGTTCAAGCCTTAAAGAAATGGAGGCATTATTTATTGCCAAAATAATTTGTCTTGTATACTGATCACCAAGAATTGTAGTACCTATATAGCCAAGGTAAATTGAATCAAAGACATTTGAAATGGGTAGAGTTCACACAAAGCTATACATTTGTGTTGAAACATAGAAGTGGAAGGTCTAATAGGTTTGTAGATGCACTGAGTAGGAGACAGTTGTTGCTGATAGTGATGCAAGTTGAAGTGGTTGAGTTTGATGAACTCAAGAATCTGTACCCTGAGGATCTTGATTTTTCTAAAGCATGAAAGGCTTGTAAAGAACCTGTTACTCTAAATAGGACCAGGTGGCTAGATTATTTGATTCAAGATGGTATGTTGTTCAAGGGTAGTATATTATGTATTTCAAGGAGTTCTATGAGGGAGAACTTGATCAAGAAGAAACATAGTGGAGGAATGGTAGGACACTTTGGTCAAGTTAAGACTATTCCCATTATTATAGAACATTATTTTTGGCCTCAAATGACATAAGATGTGAAGAATTTTGTGTAGAGTTGTCAAATATGTCATGCAGTGAAAGGATTTAGTCACAATACTAGACTTTATTAGCCATTGCCTATTCCATCAAAGCCTTGGGAGGACATAAGTATGGATTTTGTTCTTGGATTGCCAATGACACAGAGGAGTAATGACTTAGTATTTGTGGTGGTTAATAGGTTCTCCAAGATGGCACATTTCATTCCATGCCACAAGACTCATGATGCAGTACATATTGTAGATTTGTTTTTTAGAGAAGCGGTGAGACTACATGGTCTCCCAAAGAGTATTGTTTTTGACAGAGATACTAAATTTGTGGGGTATTTCTAGAGAACTTTATGGAACAAGTTGAAGATGAAATTGAAGTTTAGCTCTACGAATCTTCCATAGACTGATGGACAAGCAAAAGTGGTAAATAGAAGTTTGGGCAATTTGCTAAGGTGTTTAGTGGGAGATAAGCCCAAGGGATGTGATTTAATTCTACCACATGTAGAATTTGCTTACAATAATTCTATAGATAGGAGTACTGGTAGATCACGATTCTAAATTGTGTATGGGAATAGTCCAAGGATTGCACCAAAGCTAAGAAAGATGGAGCAAGGGGAGAGGACAAGTGCTAAGGCAAAAGAATTTGTTGAACATGTCAAGAATCTACATGAGGAGGTACATGCACATATTGCCAAAATGAACCAATAGTATAAGGCTAGGGTAGATCAAAAGAAGAGACATAAGGATTTCCAAGTAGGGGATTCGGTTATGGTATACTTGAGGAAGGAATGCTTTCTAGTGGATACCTACAACAAGCTGAAGATGAAGAAATTTGGTCCCTGTAAAGTTTTGAAGAAACATGACTTAGGAAATGCATATGAGGTATAGTTGCCAGATGCGATTCACATTTCTCCTATCTTCAATATTGCAATTTTAACAGAATATCATGATGATGGTACAAATGAGGGGTTGATGCTGGAGCCATGTCCAATTCCTACTTTGATGAAGAAAGAGATTGAAGACATTTTGGATAGTCATGTGGGCCAGAGTACCAAAAATAGACAATATGAAGAATACCTGTGAAGTGGAAAGGATGACCAATAGAAGACTCAACTTGGATATCCACAATGGAGGTTTCGCATTTGAGTTTACCTCTACAAGCTATAAAGTGATAGGGTCACTTTCCAATCTACCCTGGCTGTCTGATGCAGGAGCATCCAATGGTGTAAGGACAATCCTGTATCACCCAAAAAAATGCTAGTGTTAGTTTCTATTTAAAGTGTTTTCATTTCTAGATACCCATTTGGGTCAAATAAAGATTCCAACTCTCATAGTTCCACTATTAGTTTTCTGGGTTAGACTTTTTGAGCACCTTGGGATATGTGTTAATGTAGAAAGTGGGTTATTTTGTAATTGAGCCATAATTATGATGAGTTAGAGGGTTTAAGTTGGAGGGATGATTATATTTGTAATTTAAAACACACTAGAAAAAGAATCAGGTCAAAAGTCTTTATGGTTTGAAAGTTATTGTAGTTTTAAGTTGCCTAGAGACCTCCTAAGAGTGTTTTTGAGTCAAATTTGAGGCATTAAATGACCTTGTACAAACCTAAAAAATGGGGGACAAGAAAATATTTACCAAGGGGCTATAGAGTGCTTTGATATTTTTTTGAAAATGTAAATGGTTCATTTGATCAGAGTCTTAGATCAAAAGTTATGCCTCCCAGAAGTTGGACTACCATTTCTGGGTTCTTTTAATTTTACACCAGCTTCTAACATGATTTCTATAACCTTCTGTTATGGTGATGGATTCCAAATGGAATATTCTAGAATGTATTCCTAACCCTAAACCTAATTAGGGTTTATTTAAGAACATTTATGGCATTGTAAAGGCAATTCTTGGTGGAGTTTGAGAGAAGGTACTGTGAAGGATGATTTTCTCCAGGATTTGACCATTGTAAGCCCATAGGGCATGTCTTTGGATCTATTTACATGTACTGAATGTAGTAGCATATTTTACTGATAATAATATTCCCTTTTCTCCTATTGCATCCATTTTGGTTGTGGTTTTTGTCTTCATCAATATGGGAGAAATAAGGCCTAAAATCCAAGATCAAGAATGTGTTCTAAAATAAAAAGCAGGACTTGTCATCTCTCAAGTTCAACTTATAAACCCATTGAGGAGAATGTGAAAAATCTTACTACCAAGAATATTGATAAAGTAAAATAGAAGGTCATAGGTGTTCAAATTGATGAGCCTCCTATTACGGGTCCCAAAAATATTATTATCTCCAAGATTGATTTAGAATTGGAAAGAGATAAAAAGGAGAGGGAAGATCTTGCAGATTAATTGGCAAAAATTGAAAATGAAGCTGAGGTAGTAGAAACAAGGAGGAAAATTCATTTCCTAAATCAACTTCTAGCTTAACAACTTGGAAAAACCAAAATTCACAGGGTGCATTTTCTATCCCAACTTGTGGCCCAATGATAAATAGTTAATTTTTCTTCCAAAAAATCCTAGTGTCTTCTTCTACTACTACTTCTTGATTGGTTGTAACCCAACAAAGAAAAACTCCCATGCAAACCCAAGTTGTTGGACCTAGTTCTTCCAATGTCTTAGGGTCTTAGAAAAGACCCATCTATACGGAAAGGTATAACTAGATGTCCTTTATAGGTATTTCTAGATTTCCTCATCATATCCCTAATGAGTTAAGAAATAAAGTCATAAGGATCTTTGGAAACAATGACATTAGTGGTGAAGAACATCTCAAAAAAATATTGATATGTTGAATGACTATGAAGTTGAGCATGAAGATGTTGTCATGAAGTTATTTGTGCACTCACTCATAGAAGATGCCAGAGACTGGTTTAGGAGACTCTGTGATGATAGCATTGGTTCATGGGATGATTTAGAGAATTTCTTCAAGGATCAATATGGAGATAACACTAATTCTAGTTTTGTTTTGAATGAATTCAACAATATCAAGAAAAATCAGAATGAATCTCATTTTGATTTTAATGTGAGGTTTCAAAAGGGAATGTATAAGTTATTCCAAGTCATGAGATTAGGTCAGAATGTATGCTTAACTACCTACTTTAATAATGTTGACAGTAAATGACTTATATTTTAAGAGACAAAGATCCAAGAATATTAAGGGATACTTTCAGGATAGTTATCAACATTGAGAATAATAGGAGAGCATCAGGGAAGCTTGGAAGGAGAGATGATCCTAAGTTATTTAATCCTAGGGGAAACAAGAAAGAAGGAGATAAGCCTATCACAACCAAAAATCTTGAGGATGAAAAAATGGATTAGGTATTGAGCTTGCTTAATATTCAAATATGAAACCTCCAGTAAAAAATGCAAATAAGCTTAATCCTGGTGAAAAGCCACAGTTCAATAATAACTATAATAGAAAAAATAGATTACAGAATTACCCCTATAACACACAATGGAAAGATGGAAAGCTTGTTAATAATCCTATACAAGACACAAGTGACAAGAGTACACCATACCCACTACAAAGAAACTCTATGAATATGGTGGAAGAAATGCCTTGGTGCATAGTTTGTCAATATCCTCATTCTCTTGACTACTATGTAGTTGCTTAATCATTCTCTATACCTCAATAGACATAGCCTGAATAAGGGGAGGAATAAAAGAATCATGATGATGTGTCCTACAATATGATTATCTCCTATGATAATTGTGAAGAATTTGATAATGAAGAGTCTAAAATGGATCTAAGAAATCAACGAAACATGTACCAGTTATACCATCAATAGATCTGCACGGATGATGAAGATGAAGTTGATGATAATATGTGTAACATGATTTTAGGGGTTGAACATATGAATCTAAGAAAACCTTACAAGGAATAAATTGATAGAATAACTATTTAGATGGTTGCTCAAGTTCATAGTTCTTATAATCTAAGGACTAGAACAATAAATAATACTACTAGGAAGGCATCGAGTATCTTTATTAAGGATATAACCCACAACATGAATAATGGAAACAAAGAAGAGTATAAAATGGTTGTCAAGATCAAGAAAAATAAAGCTAAGAAGTGGGAACCCAAGAAGAAGGTGCAAACTCAGGGTGCAGATACATACAAGAAAAATACAGAAGAAATAAAATTAAGTCTTGATGTTGTCAAAAAAATTAAGGATCCTCTTGTTCAAGTGCAAGTAACAAATGTAATTTGTGCAAAGCCCTAGTTTATGACCATGTTGATATGATCTCTATGTTATCACAAATTAATGTCAAGGTTCCTTTATTTGAAATTTTTATGATAGAATAACATAAAAGAAAAAGCCTCTCTTGGTTAGGAGGAATTGGGAATAGTACTATCATTAAAGGAGAGTCATCATTAGGGAAAGGGGTACAAGTTATGATAAAAGAGAAGGAAGATAAAGTAGTGATATCATAGATACCCAAAATGTATTTGGATAGTTCATCAAAAACATACATAGAGAATATTGACCCTTTCTTCCTTAGTCTGATTATAAATGGAAAAAATCTAAAAATTGTATGATTGATTCAAGAAACTATAATATTATCATGCCTTTTAAAATTATGAAGTCCTTTGGTCTAAGAGTAGATACCAAGTAGGGTATATGTTGAGCCATGAATGCAGGGGAAGTCCCTATTATGGGTACTATCAATGCATTTTCATATAGGTTAGCTCTTTATCTTGATGTTGACTTAACCATGAGTGTCTTAGTAGTTGAAATTCCTCCTCAGTATGGAATATTACTCTCAAGAGAGTGGAGTGCTACAATGGGAGGGAGCCTACAATGTGACTTGTCTTTTACTAAATTTTACATAGATGACAAAGATATCAAGGTTAATAGGGAACCAAGAGTTATTCATATTATTAAAGGCAACATTGATATTGATTCTACATGTTTCCTAGATATGAAAGTAAATGCTTTTAGGGTTGAAATTACCATTCTAGAATCTAAAAAGATAGTCTGATTGGTTTCACAAGAAGCAATAAGTTGTATGGATTCACAGAATGTCTAGACAATATATTTTGATGGCACTAGTTCCAAAGAAGGGTCAAGGGCTAGAGTAGTTTTTATCTAACCATAAAAGAACACATTCAAGTACTCCTTTGCTTTGAAATTCACTTGCACCAACAATATAGCAGAATATGAAGCACTTTTACTTGGATTGAAAGTAGTTTCTAGTCATGGCATTAAAAGATTGCACGTTATTGGTGACTCTGAGTTAGTAGTATCCCAATTTAGGCAAACTTATGCATCCAAGAATAAGAGGTTAAAACAATACGGGAATGTTGTATGAGATGAGATTGAAGCATTTTATTCTTTTGGAATTACTTGGATGGATAAGACTAACAAAAAAATGGATGATCTGGTAGCCAATATGGCCATCAAACCTAATGATATATCCTTTGCTGATGTCTCAAAGATTGAACTGTAGAATAGGACCTCAATTCTTGATAATATAGAGAATTGGCAGGTATTTGAAGATGACAAAGATATTCCAAATTTTCTTTTGAATGAAGAAAAATATCATGGTCAAGAGTTAGATTACAGTACCCTTGTTGAGAACATAAATGGGAAGGACACCATTTTTGGCCAAGAGATATTGCAGTTGAAAATAAATGAAGTACCTAAGGGGTTAGTAGTGTTGGAAAGTGTTTTTGACAATCAAGATAGGGTCCACATAGAAGTCAAAGACAAGAAACTAGAAGAGCTGGAAGAAATTAACCTTGGAACAAATCAGTCTCCCAAAAAGGTGCATATAGGTAAAACTTTATCCCCTACTATAAGAAAATTGGTAGTTGATCTATTGAGGAAGTTTAGACATGTATTTGCATGGTCTTATGATGACCTAAAGGCTTATAGGGAAGATTTTTTCAAGCATGTTATCCCACTAAAGGAGAATGTTAAACCATTTATACAAAAATAGAGGCCAATTAATACCACATTATCTCCAAAGATGAAGGAAGAATTAATGAAGCCTAGGGATGGAGGAATTATCAAGCCTATAAGGCATTCCATTTGGATATCAAATTTAGTGCTAGTCAAAAAGAAAAATGGTGATATCAGGCTATATGTAGATTTTAGAAATCTTAATATTGCACCTTTAAATGATAATGAAGCTATGTTGCAATAGATGAATGGATCTAAGTTGATGTCTATGATAAATGAATTCTCTGGTTATAACCAAGTATTGGTTAATGAAGCAAAACAATTCAAGATTTCTTTTACCACACCATGGGAAACACATGTGTATGTTAAAATGCCTTTTGACCTAACTAATACAGGGGCCACTTTTCAAAGATCCATGGATCTTTCCTTTGTAGAGTATATAGATAAGTTCATGGTGGTCTACCAAAATGATCTGACAGCCTATTCCAAGAAAGTAGAAGATCATTGTATACATTTGGAGAAATTTTTTTTAAAAGCTTTGGAATATGGAGCTTCTTTGAATCCAAGGAAATGTGCATTTGGAGTCACAAAGGGGAAATTAATAGGACACATACTATATAAGGATGGAGTCAAAATTGATCCAGAGATAAAGTTCCCAAACCAAAAAATGTCAAACGTATTTAATAATTCTTTGGCCGAATGAATTTCTTAAAAAAAAAATTTAAAACTTTTTTTAGATTAGCAAACCAATATCTAAGATGCTTAAGAAAGGGGCAACAATCAGATGGGAAGGTGAACCATCTATTGCTTTTCAAGAAATAAAAGATGTAATAAAGAATGCCCCTATACTTACGAATCCAAATTACACCAAGCCAATGCATATTTTTTTATTTTCATCCTTCCACATCATTGCGACAGTCTTTCTCTAGAAGAATGAAGAGGTTTTGGAACAACCTATTGCATTTTTTAGCAAATCATTGCAAGCTATAGAGCTAAAATATGACATAAATGAGAAGCAAGCCTATGCTATTGTAAAATTTGTCAAAGCTTTTAGATGCTATTTGGTTGGTGCTATTGTTGTAGCTTTTATTCCCAGTGCTATTGTGAAAGACATTTTTTCTCAGCAAGAAGTAACTAGTAGAAGATGTAGATGGATCGACCAGATTCAAGAATTAAAGATGGATGTCCAAATTACAAAAATAGTAAAATTACTATACAAATGTGTTATTTGTATCCAATAGAAAACATACATCATTGTAGTATTTCATTACTAACTTTTTTGGTATCCTCTATTAGGATTAAACCATATACATAAATAACAATTACATGCAAATATTCAAAATACAAGAAAATATTGAATCACACATAAGAGAACACAAGACACTAAGATTTAACATGGTTCACCCAATCCTTGGGCTATGTCCACCAAACAACAAGTCCAGTATTACTATGATCCAATGATTACAACTTGATTACAATCTGTAATCCCTTATAGCTCAATATTACCACAAGAAGAAATTATCACATCACACATAATGAAAAAACCTAACCCTAAGCTCTTTTATACAAGTATTTTTTCAACTTTAGGGTTATAATTAATTGGCCCAAAATTCTCAATAAAATAGATCACATTTTTTTTGGAACCCCAAAGAATTATGAAGTATGTACAATACTTCTTCAATCAGTCACCACAAACTAACAATCTCCCATTTGGGGATTGATCAAGCTCCACACTGAACAACAATCTCACACTTGGAGACCGATCTTGTAGCAATTTCTCTACCACATGGGGCTCCCACTAGATCAAACCACTCTAGACTTTTTTCTTCTATAATTTATTTAGTCTAGAAGACCAACCAAAGTTGAAGAGGAGTTTAACTTCTCCCTTGTCACTACCTTGGTAAACATATCTACTAGATTGTCATCTATATTTCTCTTATCCAAATTTAACTATCCATCATCCAAAACTGATCGAATGAAATGGTACCACAACTAAATGTGTTTTGTCTTTGAATGTAGAGCAAGATTTTTCCCAATATGAATGACACTTTGGCTATTTGTAAATAAATAATTATCCCTTTGTGGGTGTCCTAATTCTTTGATGAAGAAATGAAACCATATCATCTACTTAGTTACCTCTATAATAGCAACATACTCTACCTCTATAGTGGATAAAGCATTAACCTTTTGCAATCGAGAAACCCAGTTCACTGCTACCCCACCAATAGTAAATACATAACTGGTAGTACTCCACTTGGTATCAATATCCCCTACCAAATTTGAGTCAACATATCTCTATAAATTAGTAGTAGAGCCCCTAAAATGTAGACACTTATTGGATGTTCCTCTAAAATATCTAAGAATCCATTTTACTACATTCTAATGCTCAATTCCTAGATGACTCATATACCTACTAATGACTCCCACTACATGTGCAATATTTGGCCATGTACATACCATAGCATACATAAAGCTTCCTATAGCTAAAGCATAAGGTACCTTGGACATCTTATCCTCCTCTTCTTGTGTCTTTGGACACATCTCCTTAGTCAACTTCAAATGACTAGGTAAAGGTGTGCTGACAATTTTAGCATTCTCCATAGAGAAATGTTGCAACACCTTCACAATATAATCAACCTAAGATAAAGTCAATTTTCTTTTCTTCCTATCTCTACAAATTTTCATACCAAGGATTTTTTTTCTACCCCCAAATTCTTCATAGTAAATGAATGTGTTAATTATTTTTTTAACCCCTTAATGTGATCCATGTTAGACCCAGCTACAAGCATATCATCAACATATAAAAATAAAATAATGTAGTTGTCATCATCCAACCTCTCAAGATAAACACAATGATCTAAATGAAACCTACTATATCGATGCTCATGCATAAAACTTTCAAATTTCAGATATCATTTTCGAGGTGCTTGCTTCAAGCCACATAAACTTTCTTCAATTTGCACACTAAGTTATCTTTGCCTTTGACCTCAAATACTTATGGCTATGCCATATATATCTCTTCATCCAAATCATGATGAAGGAATGTTGTTTTAACATCAAGGTGTTGCAAATGAAAATCTTCAGTAGCCACAATACTTAAAAAAATTCAAATAGAAATCATTTTAACAACAAGAGAGAACATCTCATCAAAATTAATGCCCTTTTTCTGTGCAATTCATTTTACAACTAACCTGGATTTAAATATTTTCTTACCTCCATCCTCTTCTTTCAACCTGTAAACCCATTTATTTGTAAAGCTCATTTACCTATAGGAAACTTGCATAAATCCTATTGTGGTTTCACAACACATGCCCCATTTGTCCTAGAAAAGGAGACCCCCTAGTAAATTTGTTTTGTCTCCCAGAGCCCTAGTTCAAGGCTTGGTATCATTTTGGAACTCCACTTGGAGTCTGGATCCAACCCTTGTCCTCTAATTGAAAAAACCTAGGTATCAGAATAGGAGAAATGGAGAATTTTTTTTTGACAAAGGAGCTCTCTAGAGCAACTAGCGCACGTGGGCACCCATCCAGGGTGTATAGATGCACTAGATGGGAAAATGCATACTTTGCCCATTTGGAGATGCACACATGCATAGGTGTACACCTCCAAAGGGTGCACATTAGGCCCAACCTTATACAAGTCTAAGACACCCTCCCCTCCATTATTCTTTGCACTCCCCAGAAGACCACACCCTTGCACCCTTCAAGGTGCACCAAAAATGAACCTGCACATAAAAATAATAAATTTAAAACACCAAAGGTGCACATGTGTGCACCTCCTCAAGGTGTACATGTATACACCTTTGTTACATTTTGAAACTTAAAAAAATTAAAATAGCCCTAAGTCAAAGGTGCACACTTGTGCACCTATCCAAGGTGTGAATGTGCTCACCCTTAGTAAACTCTAAAAAACCTTGTCCCCCTTTCTTGTACATGCTACTGCATGTGCATAGTAGCACATGAGTGTACCCTAGAAGGGTGTGCACGCACACAACTACACACAAAATGACCATTTAGGGGTCATATAGCATACCTAGCGCACTTGTCAAGGTGTGCTAATTTTCATCTTAGGTCTTGAAAGTAGTATTTTAAGTGATTTTTCAAGGTTTTGGTATTCTGGGTTTTATTTTTTGGCAATTAGGGTTTAATTTTCAGCTTTCTAGACTAATGATTTTATCTTATGTGTAGATTAAATGGCATCCTCATCATCCTCACTTATAGAGAAGATTTATCCAAAACTCATTGTCTTCAAGTTTCAAGGTGCACCAAAGAAATCACATTTTCAGGATGGACATTCAAAGATCAGAGATACTTAGTTGGGACACACAGACTGGAACACATTCCTCATAATCTGCAACAAGCCGTAAAGAGATATCTACCATGGTATCAGTACTTATCAGATCAGGGTTGGTGAATGTCGCATCACATCCCACATCCATGCAGTCTTTTAAGCTCATCATGGCTCTAGCCAAAAACTGTGTCTGAAGAAAGAGTTGTTAAAAGTGTCATAGGGGAGATAGTCCTAGACCTTAGACCTAGGAATATTGAGAAAGCATTCTATCTCCCTAGAGGTGATCAGTATATAAAGATAACTTATGATCAAGAAAAAAGATGGTATAGGGAGAATGATAAGAAGGCCACACAAATCATACAATCATCATTTTTTATTAATAGAACACTAGTGGAATGTAGAGCCAAAAAGGTAGACATGACTAGGAGGTATATGAAGGATGACATCAGATATGCCATTGTACTTTTGAGTAGAATTATGGGTCTATTAGTAGTTGGGCATCTTCATATCTGGATGGTCCATTTCATAGAGACCATCAGAACAACCAAAATGCCAATTGATTAGGCCACAATTTTGAGTAAGAACCTAGATAAACAACTAGTAGGAATTAAATTCAACCTTAAGTTTTATATGACATCATATTTGGTGTACTTATTGGCAGCAAGGACAACTGATTACCCAAGACTGTATAAGAAGGGAAACATGCAAGATGTCAATGCCTAGCCCTATGTGATATATCCTTAGTTGGTAAAGAAGAACTCTCAGATCAAAGCAAGGAGTACTAAATAGTGAATGATGCTTTTATATTTGCAATCATCCAATTTATAGAGGGTTATTATTATAAAAGGATGTTACTAGAGGCAACAAAAAGGATCACAGAGATCGGTGCCTACTACATCCTATTCAAAACATTCACTTGCCTAAGGGTAGCTGGTACTATGGTGAATCTAAAGAAACTCTTGAGATAGCCTCATCTTATTAGAGATTTCCAGGTAACTCATGTGTACATATGATAAAGTGAAAAAACAACATAAGAAGACATAGGTATGGCCTATTACTCTAGGTGCATTTGAGGTCAAGCAAAAATAAGATATTATGACCTTTGATTTGGAGTGGGATCAATATCCCTTAGAGGATTACAACTCCCCTCACCCTTATTTTAATAATATTGGTAGAGTTCAATATTTGTTAGGGAACCAATTTATGCACAAATATGCTATAGAAGACTATTGGATGAATGTAATAGATGACTATGATATCTAGATAAGGGATTACTATAGGATGATTCTATATCTAGCAGAACAGACCTTAAAAATTAAGATCCTACTGAAGGTTGTTCGAAAAGACACTCAAGATGTCTTGGATCCATTGTACAACTGTGACAAAATCTATCATAGGCCAATCAAGAATGCAGAGATAGATAGAGATGAGAATGTAGATATAAATCATAGGGCAAGTTGCATAATTCAATTAACAAGGGAATGGATCAAGAAGCCTTTTAACCTTGACCTAGTTCCAGAGCTTCAAGCCACAACATGCCCAATTAAGGGTAAAGGTGCATAAGTTATAGTACCAAATTTCCTTGCTCCATCCCTAGTCAGGCTGAAAATGGTACATCAACATGAAGGGATTTTGAGTACTTTAGGGTAGATAAATGGAAGAATAAGAGGAAAAGAGAGTCCCCAAAGAAAGTTGAGCTTGAGACTGAAGAGCCTCAAGATGAAGAGGCAACTCAAGCCCAAGATATTGAATAAGTGCCCCCCCTAGACAAGAATAAGAATAGGAGTTGGAAGAAGAAGAATAGGAAGTACCACCAGCTAGTCTAGAGGAAGAAGCCTCCCCTTCAATTGCCAAGAAGGATAGGGTTGAGCTTATAGTGAAAAAGAAAAGAAGAGGGAAGTTATAGAAGAAAGTTATTCCCATCCCTTAGGTGCTTGAAACCATCCCTGAGACATACAATGAAGAAGAAGAAGAAGATAATCTCCCCTTGAGTCAGAGTACTTGCCTAGCCAGGGCTACTAAAGAAGAGTGAAGAAGGAGCTCCACTGTAATGTTGCCATCTATTCCCAGGCAACCTATTTAGGTTATGACTTCAGAAGATGAGAAAAAATAGTAGATTGAAGAATGGGAGGGGCAATAAATGGATGTCTTTAACATTTTTTATTTTGAATTTATCCCTATGTGGCACAGCGCAAGGCAAGAGAATCTCCAGAGGAGATGTCCTAGCCCCAAGCTATACAACCATGCAGTGGAAACACAACAACAAGAAACAATGATGCAAGATCTAATACCAAATTACAATAATATATTCATAAAGTATAACTAATTACATGCAATGTGCCGAACTATAAGGCTTTCCTGGTTATGGCCAAATACAAGCAAGTAATAATTTTGCAAGATCCCTCAAGATCCAATTCAAACACTAGCTAGTCCAGATCCACACTCTAGTAGAAATCCTCAAGGAAGATCTTAACTTGTGCTCACAAGCCCACCAAGAAATTTCCTTGTTTTCCAAGCTGTAACTACTAGCTCTTCTCCAACTTCATCAAAGATCCAAGTGTAAACTGCCTCACATTCGACACTCTATTCATAGACTCAGGAAAACTCACTCTTCAACTACTCCTCTTCTCCAAGATGGATGAATAATGACTAAAGACTTCCCCACAACCCCTACTTATACCAATCTAAGCTACAAGTTATCCTAGAACACAAATTACATACAAATACATAAATTAAATGTCACAAGTCGACCAACAACAATTAAATCCCCAAAATTGATGTCTAAGAAAAATTGTGATATCTCCTAGCTCCAAATGAATTAGAACTCATGCTTCAAACCATAGTTATTACTCTAGGCCCTCTTTAATCCTTGAAATTTGTATTCTCTAACTCATTGTAGAAAATTATTTATAGGAATTGCAACAAGCACCAAATTCCTAAGCAAGGCTAAGCTCCTTCCAAACCATGTTGAGCAACCAAAGACCATGTGGAGTAACCAAAGACCATGTTGAGCTCTGTAGAACATGCCAAGCTCCAAGACCATGCTAAGCTCCATAGAACATGCCAAGCTCCAAGACCATACCGAGCTCCAAAGACCATGTACAGTCCCATAGACCATGTCGAGTTCCCAAACCATGATGAGCTCCCAGAGCATGCTAAGCACTAAACCAAGCACCCACTAAAGAAACTACTAAGCCTCCTCCCATGAACTGCAAAGTAGTCACTAAGAAAACCCAAGATGCTCCTGTATCAGATTCCATAGGTAAATAGAAAAGTGTGTCCCACACTTTGATGCCAAAGAAAGATCAACAACCAACTTAATCTTCACCAAAGGCTTCCACTCCAACAAGGACAATAAAACCAATTTTCACATCATCCACACTAGAATATCAACCACCCAATCAGCATGCTCACTCCTAGGAATAAACTAAATATAATGCTTCATCAACAAACCCTCATCCACATTAGCAACTAGTGAATCCACACTAGTAGCAACAAACTCCATATTAGTAGCAATATGTAGATCTTCATTAACACATGCCAAAATCTCAACAAAAAAAATATGATTTCTCACAACAAGATTCTCTATAATATATAACTCACCACCAATAGCAACTAGATCATCCAAAACTGAGTGCTCGACAATTTCCATGTCATATCCAACCAACTGATTATGAAAACCAACCTTTGTCCTAGCATCAACAAGGTTAGGAATATCTTCAGCAACAACCTCTATCTACTCTACAAGTTTTGTATCAAACTCCACAATCTGATAAAAAAAACCAAACTCTTCCTCTACAACCTTGGTATGCCATCTTCTTTCATGAACAAGTCTCTTAATCAGCCAAAAAACTCTCTTCTAGATCAGTAGACTCTAGCTCCACAAAAATCTATGAAATTCCTTCCTCACCCCATCCTTAACTCGATCAGCCAAGCTAGCTTCAAACTAAGCAACCACCTTCTTAGTTCAATTGGCCAAACTAGCTTCAAACCAAGCAGACATCTTAGAAAATTTCCTCTCCACCACATCATGGAGATTTGCAATCATCTCAGGGTCTAATCCTCTTGGAGCCATATTCCAAGATCTTCACAAACCCTCTACAAAAAATGCTTCTAAAGCTCCTTGTGACAACCTCAAATTGTTTGCAAGTTAGATCACAACCTACCACCTTGCATGAACAATCAAGAACCTCATCACAAGTCTAGGACCACAAATCTGCAATCCACAAATCTCTATGATCATGCCTCAACAAAATTAGTCTTCCATCTTTACATCCATCAATCCATTTGTAAGCCCTCTGTAATTGCAAGCTAGAACCATGATCTGCCACCTTGCAACCAAAAGATCTAGGACTCCAAAAAGAATAATACACCACCAGATCAAGATCTTCTTAGCTATACTTCTTCGCTCCAAGTCCTAGTGCAAACTTCCTTAGCTTCGATGATCTATCTACACACTCAAGAACAACCTTCACTCTGATACCACTTGACATAGTGCAAGGTAGGAGTATCCCCAAAGGAGATGTCCTAGCCCCAAGCTATACAACTATGCAGCGAAAACATAACAAAAAGAAATAATGATGCAAGATTTGATACCAAATTACAATAATATATTCATAAAGTATAACTAATTACATGTAATGTGCCAGGCTATAAGGCCTTCTTGGTTATGGCTAAATACAAAGAAAGTAATAGTTTTGCAAGATCCCTCAAGATCTAATCTAAACACTAGCTAGTACAGATCCACACTCTAGTAGAAACCCTAAAGGAAGATCTCAACTTATGCTTGCAAGCCCACCAAGAAATCTCCTTGTTTTCCAAGCTAAAACTACTAGCTCTTCTCCAACTTCATCTAAGATCCAAGATTAAACTACCTCACATTTGGTGCTTCATCCACACATTCACAACTCTATCACAATCCTACTATAAACTGCCTCACATTTGGCACTCTATTCACAGACTCAGGAAAACTTTCTCTTCAGCTACTCCTCTTCTCCAAGATAGATGAATAATGACTAAGTACTTCCCCACAACCCCTACTTATAAAAATCTTAGCCACAAGTCATCCTAGAACACAAATTAAATACAAATACATACATTAAATGCCACAAGTCAGCCAATAACAATAATTAAATCCCCAAAATTGATGTCTTAGTAAAAGTGTGATATCTCCTAGCTCCAAATGAATTAGAACTCATGCTTCAAACCATAGTTATTACTCTAGGCCTTCTTCAATCCCTAAAATTTTTATCCTCTAACTCGTTGTAAAAAATTAGTTATATGGCCTCTAATCAGCACCAAATTCCTAAGCAAGGCCAAGCTCCTCCCAGACCATGCCAAGCAACCAAAGACCATGTCGAGTAACCAAAGACCATGTTGAGCTCCAAGACCATGCCAAGATCTAAGACCATGTCAAGCTCCATAGAACATGCCAAGCTCCAAGACCATGCTGAGCTCCAAAGACCATGTCGAGTCCCATAGACCATGCTAAGCTCCTAGAGCATGCCAAGCTCCTAGGGCATGTTGAGCACTAGACCAAGCACCCTCCAAAGAAACTACTAAGACTCATCCCATGAACTCCAAAGTAGTCATCGAGAAAACCCAAGATTCTCTTGCATCACTATGGGCAATGAAATGATGGGTGATAAGATAAAAGATACACCTACAAACCAACCTTTGGGAGAGGATTGGGACCAAATTCCACCTCTACCGCAAGGGTCTCTAGGTATACCACCACCATTATTTTAGAACTTGTCTTTCTTGGAAAAAGGCTTCATCACCCCACTTTCTTCCACTATATGGATGGATGAAGAAGAGCTAGAACAATTGTAGGCTGATGAAGTATCAAAGGAGAGATAGATACTAGAAGAACCCCAACCAAATTCTCAAGATATAGAGTCAAGGACTTTGGCTACAATGGATACAAAGACTCCCAATATATATCTCTCTCAAAAGGAAAATACTCCAGAAAGTAGTGATAAGGGAAAGGAGCCAACAATATAAACCTCCTCTTTAGCCAAATAAATGTCTCCCATGGGCACTACACCTACTTGGCTAAAGAGCGAGGTTATGGTCTAGAAAAATAGGTAGGTAAATGTAAATACAGAGAAGAGAATGGAAGAGTTAGTCCAAGCTATCAAGAAACTTGATCCACCTACAGGTGATGTGCAAACATTAGCCTTCATAATGAAGAACCAAGACTAGGACTTGATTACACATATACTCATCCCTTCTCCACATGCTAACATTGAGGACCTAACCCTACAGACTATCAAATCAAGGAGGTTCTACTAGGGATACCAATGGTAGATACTACCAAATTTTTAATCACTACAGGTATAAAGGAAGTGTTCAGTCACATGGACAAAGATGAGTCTGAGTTGATAATGCTAAAAAGACAAAATGAGCTTATGAGAGGCAATGTACATGGAGTAGTGGGCTCCATTGATATGGATAATCTAGAGATCACTCTTGCTACAATATTAGAGAGGAGAGATAAGGGGAGTGTACAAATAGATTCATTTTTGGGTGCATGTCAAAAATGGCATGACAATTTTGAGGACAAAGGTGTACAAATTCTACAAGCTAATTTGAACCTATTACACCATATTCAGTCTAGTGTGGATAAAATGGTATCTATATTAAACTAGGATTTTGGGCTTATGGATGAGGTACATACCTGGGGAAAAGACCTTCAAGCACTTCAATCAATAAAAGGTCAAAGGTATCATATGCTCATGGAGGTGTATTCGGCAGATGAGCTTGATAAATTGGAGGATTGGATAGAGAAAATTGTGGCTAGTAATAAAGTAATAGAAACATTACATGAGGGGATACAGAAGCTAAAGGATCAAACACAAGAGTAGATTTTGGAAGCTAAGAAGTATTATAGCTATGCCTGCCTTGCAATTTTTTAAGATGAGTCAAAGGCCAAACTCTTCTTAGTGCAATTAGTTGTCCAACAATTTTGAAAAACCTTTGAAGATGCTTTGGCAAAACAAGATATTAGACAAGCATTCATAACTAAAGAGACATTGTTGGAGTTGGACACTAAACTTGAGGATTTTGTAAAAATGCGTACAAAAGTTACTAATTATCATCTTGTAGTAAAAGATAAGTATGAAGCTTTGGATTTTCCAGATGCTACCCAAGTGATGGATATTATAGAGAAATTAAAGAGCAAACATCCAAACATCACTTGAGTGTAAAGGAGAAGAAGACCTAGAAGCTAGAAATGCAGATTTGACACTTGGAAATTTTTTGAATTTTTCAACCTGCCACCAAGGTGTGCAAGGTGTGCCTTTTACAAAGGTGCACCAAAATTTTTGAAGAAGTAACAATGCACTAATTTAGAGCTTTCCATGCATTGGAAACACATTCTAATGACAATTCAACTCCTAGAAACACCTAGAGAAGGTCAAGCTTCTATTTTTTAGAGCCTCCAATGACTCTTGGATCCTCTTGCAGCTTCCTTCTTCTTATCTACTTCTTCTTTCTTTGTTTTAAGACATGTAAAGGCTCATGCACTCATTAATTGATATAAACAAGGGCGGAGTCCTACTTAGCACCATTAAGAAAGTCAATATGTATATAATTAGATTTTTTTTATTAGTTTAGAAGCATATGTTTTTATTAAGAGATCTCTCACTCTCAACACAAATTGAGGAGATGATTTCTTATAAATACATGGATGTAATATGTATTCTAGGTTGTCATTTTAATACAATAATATATGCTATTGGTGTTCTCATTCTGAGCATATTTATTCTTGTCAGAGTGTGTTATTTTAGTGAATTCTTGTTCATGAATAATAATGGAGCCAATAGTTTTGTTGTGTTGATTTTATTGTGTGATCTTTTAGTTCTAGTGTTTGCCACATGTTGACAAATTATATTGATGTACCAAGTTGGAGAAGAGATCACCCTATTATTTGTACATAAGTTCTTGTCTCACATGATCACACACTATTTTTAGCCTTGTGATTTGATGAAAAGTAAAACATCTTTTAGTTTTTATTAAGTTCCCATCAATAATTGCATCAATGGATTTGAGGAAGCATTGCTCTTATTTTCATTGGTTTCTTACCCAGTCTTTTCAAGGATTATAACTCATAAATGTGTTGTTATCATGGTTTATGTCCATTAGGAATTTCTCTTTCAAGTTATTTTCTTTCATTTCTCATTACCTTATCTTTGTTATTTTCTATTCTAACACTTGGTTAAATTAGGAATTGATATAGTTGCATTGTTAGATTGCATTCGTCATAAAATAGAAAATACCAAACATATTGTTAGGATAAAACCACGAACATAAATAAAAAACTACATGCAAATATAACCAATAACATAAAATAAAAGATCACACAGAAATGAACACAAGGCACCAAGATTTAACATGGTTCACCCAATCCCTAGGCTACATCCACCAAACAACAAGTTTGATCTTATTACAATCCAGTGATTACAACCTAATTACAATCCGTAATCCCTTACAACTCAATACCGCTGCAAGAACCAATTTTGCATTACACTATGAAACAATCCCTAACCCTAAGCCCTTTTATACAAGTATTAAACCACTTTAGGGTTATAACATGTCGGCCCGAATCTACAAATGACAAATTTATGAATCTCGATAAAATAGGGCCCAAATTTATTTATTTTCGGGCGATGCCTCAAACCCCACTAATTATGGAGTATGTACTGTACTTTCCTGATCAGTCACCATAATCTAACAATCTCCCACTTGGGGACTGATCAGGCTCCACACTAAACAACAATCTCCCACTTGGAGACTGATCCTATAGCAATACCACTACCACATGGAGCTCCCACTGGATCAAACCACCTTGAACTCCGCTATTCTTTTATTTATGGTCAGTCTAGAAGACCAACCAAAGCTGAAGAGGAATTCAACTTCTCCCTTGTTACAACCTTTGTCAACATATCTATTGGATTATCATTGGTATGTATCTTCTCTAGCTTTAACTGTCCATCCTCCAAAACTGACCGAATGAAATGGTACCGCAACTGTATGTGTTTGGTCTTAGAATGCAGAGCTGAATTCTTTGCAAGATGAGTGGCACTCTGATTATCTGTGAACAAATAATTATCTTTCTGAGGATGTCCCAATTCTTCCAAGAAGAACTGAAGCCATATCATCTCCTTGGTTGCCTCTGTAGTAGCAACATAGTCTTCTTCTATAGTGGATAGAGCATTAATCTTCTATAACCTAGAAACCCAGCTCATGGCTGCCCCACCAACAGTAAAGACATAACCTGTAGTACTCTACCTGGTATCAATATCCCCTACCAAATTTGAGTCAACATAGCCCTATAAATCAGTAGTAGAGCCCCCAAAGTGTAAACACTTATTGGATGTTCCTCTCAAATATATGAGAATCCACTTGACAACATTCCAATGCTCAAATACTGGATGACTCATATACTTGCGCCTAAGGACTCCCACTGCATGTGCAATATCTGGCCTAGTGTATACCATAGCATGCATCAAGCTTCCTATAGATGAAGCATAGGGTACCTTGGACATCTTACCCTCCTCTTCCTGTGTCTTAGGACACATCTCTTTAGTCAATTTCAATTGACCAAGTAAAGGTGTGCTGACAGCTTTAGCATGCTCCATAGAGAAACATTGCAACACATTCTCAACATAATCAACCTGAGATAGCGTCAATGTTTTGTTCTTCCTATCTTTGCAAATCTTCATACAAAGGATTTGTTTTTTTGCTCCCAAATCCTTCATAGCAAATGCATGTGCTAACTAGCATTTTAGCCCCTTAATATGATCCATGTTAGACCTAGCTACAAGCATATCATCAACATATAAACATAAAATAATGTAGCTATCACATCCAACCTCTTAAAATAAACACAATAATCTGAATGACACCTGTTATATCCATGCTCATGCATAAACCTATCAAATTTTAGATACCATTGCCGAGGTGCTTGCTTCAAGCCATATAAACTTTTCTTCAATTTGCACACTAAGTTCTCCTTACCTTTGACCTCAAATCCCCATGGCTGAGCCATATATATTTCTTCATCCAAATCACCATGAAGGAAGGTTGTTTTAACATCTAGTTGCTCTAAATGCAAATCTTCAATAGCCACAAGACTTAAAACAGTACAGATAGAAGTCATTTTAACAAAAGGAGAAAATATCTCATCAAAATCAATTCCCTTTTTTTGTGCAAATCCTTTTACAACTAACCTAGCCTTAAATCTTTTCTTACCTCCTTCCTCTTCTTTCAACCTGTAAACCCACTTATTCTGTAAATCCTTTTTACCTTCAGGCAACTTGCACAAATCCCATGTCTTATTCTTTAGCAAAGAGTCCATTTCATCTTTCATTGTAGACTCTCACTGAATCTTAGTATCCACCTGCATAGCTTCATCATAACTTTCAGGTTCACTAGCATCAGTAAGTAAAATAGAATACAAAGAGGGAGAAAATATTTGTGGAGGTCTAATTTGCCTTGTTAACCATCTAACATTTACTAGTGTGTGTGGTATTTGTTATTGCAGTTATTGCACATCATGAGGAATGGCTAGAACATTAGCTTTTGGAGTATCATCCAGCACTACATAATAATCTTCTTTCTTCTCATGTTGCTGCAACAGATCTTTGTACAACACTTTCTCATTGAATATGACATCCCAACTTCTTATAATTTTATGATTTTCAAAATCCCAAAGCCTGTAACCAAATTCATTAATGCCATATCCAAAAAAGACACATTTTTTTGATTTATCTTCTAGCTTGGTTCTATTTTCAGAGTCTATATGAGAAAAAGCTTCACAACCGAAGGTCTTGAGAAAAGAATAACTCACCTTCTTACCAGTCCATGCCTCCTCTAGAATACCATAGCCCAAAGGAGTAGAGGGACCTCTATTAATCAAATATATAATAGTATTGACCGCCTTCACCCACATGTGTAAGGGCAACCCAACATGCAACCTCATGCTCCTTGCACGCTCCATTATAGTCCTGTTCATGCATTCAGCCACTCCATTTTCCTGTGGAGTCCTTGGAATAGTTTTTTGTCTATGAATACCATTAGTAGAGCAATAATCTTCAAATTCATGATTGCAATACTCACCACCATTATTAGATCTAAGACATTTTAATTTCTTACTAGTCTCATTTTCAACCAAGGATTTCTATTTCTTAAAAGTTTGAAATACATCAAATTTTTGTCTAAAGAAATAAACTCATACTTTTCTAGTTGCATCATCAATAAATGTAACATAATAATGAGAGCCACCAAGGGAAGATACCTGAGCTGGTCCCCATACATTTGTATGCACAAGCTCTAATTTTTTCTTTTTGTTTTCGTTCCCAATCTTTACAAAACTCATTCTCTTTTATTTTCCATACACAACTTTCACAGAAATCGATATTAACACATTTCAGACTTGGTAAAACTTTCTTTGAATGAATTAATTTCATACCTTTCTCACTCATGTGCCCAAGTCTGTTGTGCGACAACGCTGTATCAGAATCTATAGTAGCTATTTGTTCTCTCTGCTCAACTGCAACAATTGTTCCTGAACATTCATTTTTCTCTAAAACAATCAAAGTAGAAGGAACAATTTGACCTGTACAAAGATATAAGGTGCCTACTTTCACACCTTTTGCTACTACAAGAGAACCTTTTGAAACCTTTCAATTTTTATAATTAAAAGTAACTACACAACCCTCATCACCGAGTTGCCCTGCTGAAATTAAATTCCTACTCAACCTTGGAACATGTCTTACCTCATGTAGTAGCCAATGATTCCCATTCTACAACTTAATTTTAATATTTCCCTTTCCAACAATCTGACAGGGTTCATTATCCCCAAAATAAACAAGCCCAAAATCTCCTTGGACATAATCAATAAAATAACCTCTATGAGGTGTAGCATGAAATGAAGCACCAAAATCTAAAACCCATGAATCATCAACACTTTCTAAAGACAAAAAAAAAGCATCCTCTTAGGATTTTTTACTTACCACATTTGCCTCCTTGTCTCCATGTAATTAATCTCTTTCATTTTTCTTTTTATGACCTAGTTTCCCACAATACCAGCAATCGTTCAGTCCTCTCGATTGAGACCTTTTTCCCTTTGACTTTCCTCTTGATTTCCCATGATTTCTAGAGTTACTTCCTCTCTCAGTCATTCTACCCCTGCTTTTTACATTCAAAGCACTTCCTGATGTAGATCCACTTGAGGATTTGCTATGAATTTCTTCACTCAAAACAACACCAATCACATCTTCACATTTTAGGGTACTAGATATAGGAACAGAATTACTCACGGCCATTACCAAGCCATTCCAGCTTTTAGGCAAAGAACACAAAATCAAGAGAGCCCTAATTTCTTCACCAAAATTGATATCCATAGAAGATAATTGACTAGTAATAGTATTAAACTCATTTAAATGATCTGCAACAGATCCACCTTTTGCCATTTTCATATTAAATAAACACTTCATGAGAAATACCTTGTTTGAAGTGAAGGGCTTTTCATACAGTGTCGCTAGGGTTTTCATCAACTCTTATGTCGTCTTTTCTTTTGTAATATTAAATGCCACTGATGGTGCTAGGCATAATCAAATTCTTCCAAGTGTCTTTCTATCAAAAAGATCCCATTCAGCATCTGAAATCGATCCCTGATTCTTGGCTTTGCCTTCCAACGGCTTCCATAAATCCTTCTGATAAAGATAATCTTCCATTTGCATCTTCCATAATTGGAAGTTCTGCCCATTAAACCTATCAATCCTTAGCTTACCCTCATCTTCCATCTCTCTCACTCAACTGTGAGACTCCCACTTGACTGTGAGACTTTCCTACAGAGGATAACTGAAAGACAACCTAGCTCTGATACCACTTGTTAGGATAAAACCATGGATAGAAATAAAAAACTACATGCAAATATAACCAATAACATAAAATAATAGATCACACAGAAATGAACACAAGGCACCAAGATTTAACGTGGTTCACCCAATCCTTGGGCTACGTCTACCAAACAACAAGTCTGATCTTATTACAATCTAATGATTACAACCTGATTACAATCCATAATCCCTCACAGCTCAATATCACCGCAAGAACCAATTTCGCATCACACTATGAAACAATCCCTAACCCTAAGCCCTTTTATACAAGTATTAAACCACTTTAGGGTTATAACATGTCGGCCCGAATCTACGAATGGTGAATCTATGAATCTCGATAAAATAGGGCCCAAATGGTTTTTTACCCCACTAATTATGGAGTATGTACAGTACTTTCCTGATCAATCACCATAATCTAACACATATACCTCTTTTGTGGTTACTTTTTGAGATAGCAAGTAGATTGAACATCTTATCCAAAAAAATTTAGAACTACAAAAGGCCTCCCTATGAACAAACACATTTATCTTCAACTGTGCAGATTTTAGTAGGTTGCAAGATCACTCGAAACCTTGGAGTTGATCCTAGTTTAGCTTTTCAATAGAGGAGTTCAAAAGGATTTCGATCATCAAGCATCATGCAAAATAAAAATTCAACAAATCCTATGTCTTATTTTTTTACCAAGGAGTCCATTTCATCTTCCATAGCAGACTCCCATTGAGTCTTAGTATCCAGCTACACAGCTTGATCACAACATTCAGGTCCACCAACATCTATTAGTAAAATAGAGTACAAAGAAGGAGAAAATCTTTCTGAAGGTCTACTTAGCCTTGTTGACTGTCTAATATTCACTAGGGTCTATGGTATTTGTTTTTGTGATTGTTGCAGATCATGAGGAATTGTTGGAACATCATCTTTTGAAGTATCATCCAACACTACATAATCATCTTCTTTCTTCTCATGTTGCTGCAATAGATCTTTGTACAATACTTTCTCATTGAATATGACATCCCCGCTTCTTACAATTTTATGATTTTAAAAATCCCTAAGCCTATAACCAAATTCATCAATGCCATATCCAATAAATACACATTTCTTTGACTTAGCTTCCAACTTGGTTCTATTTTCAGAATCTATATGAGAAAATGCTTCAAAACTAAAGGTTTTAAGAAAATAATAACTCACCTTCTTACCAGTCCATGCTTCCTTTGGAGTAACACAACCCAAAGGAGTAGAGGGACCTCTATTAATAAAATATATAACAATATTGATAGCCTCCACCCACATGTTTAAGGGAAACCCTGCATGCAACCTCATGCTCCATTATAGTCCTATTCATGTGTTCAACCAAACCATTTATTCTAGAGTCCTTGGAATAGTTTTATGTCTATGAATACCATTAGTGGAGCAATAATCTTCAAATTCATGACTGAAATACTTACTACCACTATCAAATCTAAGATATTTTAATTTCTTATCAGTCCCATTTTCAAGCAAGCATTTCCATTTCTTAAAAGTTTAAAATACATTAGTTTTTTGTCTAAGGAAATAAATCCATACTTTTCTAGTTGCACCATCAATAAATGTACCATAATAATGAGATCCACCAAGAGAAGTTACCTAAGTTGGTCCCCATACATCTGAATGTAAAAACTCTAATTTCTCACTTTTATTTTCCTTCCCACTCTTCACAAAACTCACTCTCTTTTGTTTTCCATACACACAACTTTCACAAAAATTCATATTAACACATTTAAGGCTTGGTAATACTTTCTTTGAATGAACTAGTTTCATAATTTTCTCACTTATGTGCTCAAGTTTGTTGTTCCATAGGGTTGTATTGGAATCTACAACAACTATTTGTTCTCCCTGCTTAACTACAACAACAGTTTCTGAACATTCATTTTTTTCTAAAAAAATTAAAGTAGAAAGAATAGTATGACCTATACAAAGATATAAGGTGCCTACTTTCCCACCTTTTTCTACTAGAAGGGAACCTTTTGAAACCTTCCAATTTTTATTATTAAAAGTAACTACACATCATCACCAAGATAACATGCTGAAATTAAATTCCTACTCAGCCTTGGAACATGTCTTACCTCATGTAGTAGCCAATGATTTACATTCTACAACTTAATTTAACTTTTCCCTTTCCAACAATCTGATAGGGTTCATTATCCCCCAAATAAACAAGCCCAAAATCCCCTTGGACATAATCAATAAAATAACCTCTATGAGGTGTAGCATGAAAAGAAGCCCTAGAATCTAAAACTCATGAATCATCAACACTTTCTAAAGAAAGAAGAAAATCATCCTCTTTGGATTTGTTACTTACCACATTTTCCTCCTTTTTCCCTACTGATTTATCTCCTTCATTGTTCTTTTAAGTCTAACAACATTTTTTATTATGCCTTGGTTTACCATAGTACCAGCAATCTCTTGGTCCTCTAGATTAAGACCTCTTTCCTTTTGACTTTCCTCTTGATTTTCCATGGTTTCTAGAATTTTTTCCATCTCTCAGTCATTCTGCCTCTGCTTTATGCATTCAGATCACTTCCTGATGTAGATCCACTTAAGGTTTTCCTAAGAGTTTCCTCACTCAAAATAACACCAATCACATCATCATATTTTATGGTATTAGATCCAAAAATAAAATTACTCACAACCATTACCAAGCCATTCCAACTTTCAAGCCAAGAACACAAAATCAAGATAGCCCTAATTTCTTCATCAAAATTAATACCCACAAAAGATAACTAACTAGTAACAATATTAAACTCATTTAAATGATAGACAACATATCCACCTTCTGCCATCTTCATATTAAATAAATGCTTCATGAAAAATACCTTATTTGAAGTAGAGGGCTTTTCATACAATTTTTCTAGGGTTTCCATCAACTCTTCCGTCATCTTTGCTTTTGTAATGTTGAATATCATCGATGGTGCTAGGCATAACCGAATGCTTCAAAATGCCTTTCTATCTAAAATTTCTTAGTCCTCATCTATCATAGTTCCTTATTTATTTATTTTTCCTTCCAATATCTTCCATAAATCCTTCTGATAAAGATAGTCCTCCATTTGTATTTTCTATAATTGAAAGTTTTGCCCATTAAACTTTTGGAATTCTTTAGAATAATTGAGGGGGGGTGAATCAGTTATCCAAGGTCTAGATGTAAAAATAATTTTTTTCACATCTTAGTGAGCTCGTATCCATAAAACATATTCATGCATGCATCCATTAGATCATACAATCACTTAAACTTGTAGATTATTTCCCTAGGTCAAAATAACATTGCAAACATGTAAACATGAAACATAAAAAATTTAATAACACATTTGACACTAGGATTTTATGTGGAAACCCAATTTGGGAAAAAGCACTAGTAACATGCTACTCGTTCTCACTCTTCTGAAGTGATGCCCTATGAAAGGCCAACCAAAGGTTACAATACACACTATTAAATGTGACCTAGTTAGAGGATTTCAATCACCTTGTTAGGAGTGACCTTTGTTAGAGGACTTTAGATCATTCACTTGGAATGTCACCCGGTTAAAGGATTTACAAATGACTATTAGGTCAACCTTAATTGAAAGGATTCACCCTAGATTGGTACAATGATTAGAAAGTAATAGTAAGGCTTGATTTGATAATAAATTACAACTCCCTTTATTAGTAGCTTTCATCTTCTGTATAGACTACAAAATTTTGTTATGATCAACAGATAATCAACTCCTCCTTATGACTCCCTTTTGATCACTCCCTCTTAATATTCAGGTATCTTGGTACTATTCTATTCTTATATATCCCTCAACACTGTCTCCCTCTTACTAGGTAGATGTATTTATTTTAGTCATTTCTCCCTCTAGAGTAATCATTAGGTACATTATCTCCCTCTAAGTAGATATTCCATGTTTCTCCCTAGTTCTCACTATGTTTGGTATTTTGTATTTCTCCCTTTCTTTATTCTCTATTTGTCCCTCTTTGACAAAAATTCCAAAGACTTATCATATTAATATGTAGATATGAACATTTTTAGTTTCTCATTCTCTCACCTAGCTTGTGACTGATCTGTAGCTCTAGATCTTTGATTACTTTAGGCAACTCCTAAAGTAAGATCCACTACATCAATGTGTAACATATGTTAATCAACTTTGTTGATGTAGGGCACTACTCATGCATCTTAAATAGTCTTGGATAGGGGTATCACCCCTAGTTTACCTCTTATATACTCATGAGCATCCTTAGGTAATTCTTTTGTGAAGATATCAACTATTTTCTCTTTTGTATTCACCTATTACATCTTTACCTCTTTATCTTGAACTAACTTTCTTAAGTAATGATAATTGATTGCAATGTGTTTAGTCTTTGTATTCATCATAGGGTTCTTTGATATATTTATAGAACTTATATTATCATAATAAAGTATCACAGGTTTAGTGATTTGCTCCTTCATACCTTTTAGTAGTTTGAGATATGCAATTTTTTTTCTTGCTAGTCCATGTAACCAACCTTTTTTATAAGAAAAATACTCCTCCACTAGTGCACTTTCTATCATCAATATTTTCAGCCCAATTAGCATTAGTATAGGCTCTCAACTCAAATTTCTCATTTTTCTTCTAGTATAGACCATAGTCTTATGTTCCTTTTGGATATCTCATTATTCTCTTAACAATCATCAAATGATTCTCCCTAGGATTAGAAGAGAATATTGAAACTATCTAATAGATAATGCAATATCAGGTCTTCTAGGCACTACATATTGTAATTTTCCAATCATAGATTCGTACAATACTTAATTCACCTCAACTGAATCATCATTCTTTGAGAACTTGTGTCATGTCACTATAGGTGTGCTTACTAGATTGGAGCCTTCCAATCCAAAAGTTTTTAGTATCTCTTGTACATACTTAAACTAAGTGATGTATATATCATATTTCATCTGATATACTTGTAAACTCACAAAGAACTTGATCTCTCCAAACATAAACATCTCAAATTCTTTCTCATTTCATTTGAAAAGTCTTTACATAAAATACCTTGACCTCCAAATATGATATTATCAAATTAATTCAAACAATATAATACCTTTTCCTTTTTTTGTCTTCAAGTACAAATTTTTATTATCATCAATCCTCTCAAATCTAATCTTCACAAGATAATTGTGAAGCCTTTCATACCATTTCCTTGGTGCCATTTAGAAATGTAGATTTAACATCCATTTGATAAAATTTGAAACATTTGTATGTAGAGTAAGCAAGAAGAGTTCTTATTCCTTCCAATCTTGCAGCAGGAGTGAATGTTTCTCCATAGTCTATCCCTTCTTCTTTTACATACCCCTTGCAAACTAATCTTTCCTTATTCCTTGTGACTTCACCATTCTCATCTAACTTTTTTCCATACACCTACTTGGATCCAATCACATTTTTATCTTCTAGTCTAGGATCTAGAGTCCATGTCTTGTTCTTCTCAATTTGTTTAATTTCTCATGTCATGGATTTACTCCAGTCCACATCTTCTAAGGCATCTTTTACTGTTTTAGGTTCATGCATGCTAAGAAAACATGTATCATTTCTTAGCTTTTATTTTTCATTGGTCTTGCATCTTTATCTCCAATAATTTGTGCAACAGGGTGATGTCTTTTGACATACTTTGACAATCTTGGTTTTGCTCTATTTTCCTCATTAGGTTTGTCAAATTTTGAATCACTATGTACTTATCTATTAGGTAATTCAACATCTCTTTCATGTACACTAATCTCAAAATCAAAATGTGCCTCAGCTTGAATCTGCAACTCAGCACGTAATTATAGCTCAGTTCCTAAATGCAACTTGATGTTCATTTTATGTGACTTGGTAGTCATTGAAACTTGTTGTCGATTTGCAACTTGATTTACAAAATCTTCATCAATAGGCATACCTTCATAAAAGTATATAAAATATATGTATTCCTCTAGTTCCTTCATAGGTTCAACCTCATGTACCTCTGTATATTCATCAAATTTCACATTTGCACTTTCTACAACTTTGTTAGTGTTAGTATTTAATAATTATAAACTTTACTTCTTGTGGAATATCCAAGGAATATAACTTCTTCACTTTTTGTATCTAATTTACCATTCATAAATCATTGAGAATATAGCACTTGCTTCCAAATATCTTAAAACATTTTACATTGGGTGAGTATCCATACCATAGTTTAAAAGGTGTTGAATGAGTACCTTTTTTGACTTGCACATGGTTCAAGATATAGATAGTTATACTTACAACCTCTCTCCATTATTTCAATGCAACATTCTTCTCCAACATGAGCGTCCTAGCACAGTCCATTACAGATTTATTCCTCCTTTCAACAATTCCATTTTGTAGAGGGGTCCTAGGTGCAGATGTTTTTTTTTTTATTCCTGTCATTAAAAATCTCAAACTTATTTGATGTAAATTATCCTCCTTTATCCGATCTCAAACATTTCAAACTTTTTCCTTTTCCTTTTCAACTCTTGCTAAGTACCACTTTCACATTTGGAAAGCATCAGATTTCTATTTTAGAAACATACCTGTCATCATTCTAGAATAATCATTAACAAATAGCATAATTTAATTATCACTTTTGTAGTTTTTCACATCAATTTGTCCACACAAGTTAGTATGAACAATCTCCAAAATTCTTTTAAATGTGTGAGTCTTACTCTCAAAACTATACTTTGTCATTTTGCCTAACTAACATTGTTTGCAAATTATATTGTTAGGTTTCTTCAACTTATGAAAACCTCTGACACTTTTCATGCTACTGATACTAAGCAAGTTATCAAAATTTAGATGACATAACCTCTTGTGCCATAAGCACACATCATCAAATTCTACAACTAGATAAGTAGCGGCATTCATATCAAGGTAGAATAGATTATCTCTAGTTTGATCACCTTTCCCAATTAATTTTCCATTAACATCATATATCTTAGCTATCTTGTTCCCAAACTCAACCTTACAACTTAAACTATTCAGTTGTGACACACGTAACAAATTATAGTTAAGTCCTTCAATATAATAAGCATTGTTACATAAAATCTTTTTGTAAGTTTGATAGATCCTTTTCCTTTTATTAGACTAGGTGCATCATTACCATACCTTACACTATTTCCATCACAATAATTCAAGGTAATGAACTTACTTTTATCTCTAGTCATGTGATGTGAACACCCACTGTCTATGATCCATCTATTATTCTTATTCACACAAGACACTCATGTACTTCCCTCATCCTTATCCTCATCATCCTTTAATGTAACATACACCACTTCATCATCATGATCATAAGATCCATCTTTGGTTTCCTATTCTGCAATGTAGCAAGACTTCTTGCTTTCATCTTTGTAATCTTGTTGTCCTCATCTCTTCTACTTTTGTATTTGTCACCACTTTTATTGTTCTTCTTTTTTGGACATCTAGCAGCAATATGACCAACCTCATTGAAATTAAAACACATGATAGGTAACTTACCTTTGAATTTATGTTTAGCTCTATGAAATCTCCTTGCTAGTAGTGCTTCAAGTTGTTCTATATCCTCCTCATCTTTATCACTATCACTGAAAACATATTTTACCTTTTTCTTCTTCTTCTTCTCATTAGGTTCCTTCAACAACAACTTAGCTTTAAAAGTAGATTCAACGTTGTCAGATTTGAAATTATCAAAATTAGATAGCTCAAAAGCAGTGAGCCTACCTACTAGACCTTCAAGAGTAAGATTAGAAACTAGTATACATCTCAGTTCTTGTATTGTGGAAACTCTAATAACATAGATGGGAAATAGTGTTCTCAGTACTTTACTCAATATAGTATCATCATCTATCTTACTAGTAGCTCCTCTTAGAGCATTAATGACATCTTTTATTCTAGAGAAATATTAAGCAACATTCTTACCTTCTTGCATCCTCATATCATCAAAATTACCTCTAATATTTTTTGATTTGGTTCTCAAAACATTTGTGTCTCCTCCATAAATGGTGTGAAGACCATCCCACATATTCTTTACACTGTCACAAACCTTGATATCATCAGACTCAGAATAGCTTAGGGCAGAAGCAATCTCCAACATTATCTAGTTGTGTTCTTTCTTCTTTTTTAGATCTTTAGCAGTTAGAGCTCTAGTAGGATCAACATGCTCAGTGATGATGGTATATTGTGCATGGTCTCCAAGACCTCCTAGGTATATCTTCATCAGACTTTACCATGCAAGGAAGTTTTCCTTGTTAAGCTTGGGTACCTCTCTTTTTGACATCTTGATCTTTTGCTTCTTGTACCTTCAAACTAGTCCTCTTTAGCAGATGGCTCTGATATGAATTGTTGGAATTCTTTAGAATAATTGGGGGGTGAATTAGTTATCCAAGGTCTAGATGTTCAAATAAAAAATTTCACATGTTAGTGAACTCATATCCATAAAACATATTCATGGATGCATCCATTAGATCATGCAATCACTTAAACTTGTAGATTAATGTCTTAGGTTAAAACAACTTTGTAGAAATGTAAACATGAAACATAACAAATTCAATAACACATTTGTCACTAGGATTTTACATGGAAACCCAATTTGGGAAAAAACACTAGTAACATGCTATTGATTCTCACTCTTCTAAATTGATGCCCTATGAAAGGCCAACCTTGTCAAAGGTTATAATACACACTGTTAAATGTGACCTGTTTAGAGGATTTCAATCACCTTGTCAGGAGTGACCCTTGTTAGAGGACTTTAGATTATTCACTTGGAATGTCACCTAGTTAAAGGATTTACAAATGACTATTAGTTCAACCTTAATCCAGAGGATTTAACCTACATTGGTACAATGATTAGAAAGTAATAGTAAGGTCTGATTTGATAAAAAATTACAACTCACTTTGCAGATTACAGATCTTTGTTTCAGTCCTCCATTCTACTTGTCTTTCACACACTTAAGCTCTGATAGCTTGTTCACCTTTCAAGCATTCATACTCTTAAGCCTTCTTTCTTTTCTTGCCAATAGTAGTCTCTTCTATTCGGCATGAATTGAATGAAGCAATACCTTAGACCTCTTGTCTAACTTAGGTTCTCAAAAATCACCAACCTTGCTTTTGACCAACCATCTCTATAAATAGAAAATTAGGATCTTTTAACCTCTATCATCCATTTTAGGGTTAGGTATAATTAGGTAGGATTCAATGAATCTACCCATGTTTTCATTTGAGTCCCTTCTAGAAACTTCTTCTTCAATCCTCTTTGAATTTGCCTCAAAATAGTTTACCATGTATTCTATGTCACCAGCTCATCATAGTTATCTTTCACATACTTCACAAAATTCAAGAAATCAAAATTGTTGGCTTAGATTTATTGAATCTATGATTTAACATGAATATTTCCACTCAACATCAATATGTCATCACTCGATTTCCAAACTATTATTCCACTCATCTTCAACTAGATCACTTGGAAAATACTAAAGTTTATTGGTGCTCGACATCAACTAAACTTTACTTGACTTACACTATATCACTCAACATACATTGAATTTTCACTTTGCTCGGCTCCAACTAATTTTTTTTCTTGACTTGCACTAACTTTTCTCGACACTCACTGTCCACTCGATCAAGCTTGGCAGACTCAATTCTTCTTACTTGTTCTTCTATACTTAGTGTATCCAACCTTTGCAGCCTTAAGTAGATAATTAATACACTATAACATCACTGTCTTAATTGATGTTTGTACTCTTTTTCTTACCATAACTCAACCTTTCTTCTAGGTGCTTCTTTTTATCTCATTTGATCAAAACCTCCTCACCAATCAAATAAATGATAGTACTCAAATCAACTAGGTAGCTATCTTACTAGCGAGTAGAATTTTTGACATCAGTAACAAAACAATGATTGAAACACATTCTCATACTTATGTCAATCTATTTTCAATAATTTCTCCACCTTTATTTTACCCTCGTCTGCCATCACTCCCACTCAACCATGAGACTCCCACTCAGCTATGAGACTTTCCTGCAAAAGATAACTTAAAAATAACTCAGATCTGATACCACTTGTTAGGATTAAACCATAGACAAAAATAACAATTACATTCAAATATAAACAATATCAAAAATAGTAAATCTCACAGAAGAGAACACAAGAAACCAAGATTTAACGTGCTTCACCCAATCCTTGGGCTACATCCACAAATAGCAAGTCCAATATTATTACAATCCAATAATTACAATCTGATTACAATCTATAATCCCTTACAGCTCAATACCACCATAATAAGAAATTATTGCATCACACATAATGAAAAACCCTAACTCTAAGCTCTTTTATACAAGTATTTTTTTTTCTTTAGGGTTATAATTAATTACAACATGTCAACACAAAATTCTTGATAAAATAGGGCCCAAATTTTTTTTGAACCCCAAAGAATTATGAAGTATGTACAGTACTTCCCTAATCAGTCACCACAAACTAACATCCTCGTACTCTTTTTCATTCTCTATTTGAACTCTTCAAAATATATGTCCATAGCATCATAAAAAGTTTCTCCTAACTGAGTTATATATTCACTAATTTTTCTCATTACATAATTGTCTTACTTCCAAACAATATTGCTAGTACTAGGAAAATAATTCTGAACATAAAAGAAAATGCACACAATAAGAGATCCAAACTTACACATAGAATTCTTTGCCTTCTTGATGGATATCAGGTTTTTTGCCAATTTTAATTTATGTAACTTGGCAAGATCATATTTTTAATCCTTCATAACAATTTTCCACATCTGGTTGACTACAATACACAACACATTGTTCAATATGCTTGATTGATAGAATTTTTGAGAAATTACTCTCACTGCAAATTCAATCATTAGATCTATGATGGTAGAGATGGACATCCCTCGTCCATTCCACTTAGCCTTTGTGTTTGCCTCAATTTATTCTTGTCTCAAATATCACATGGTATTTTTCTTGTATAAAATGGGATACCCTATAACCTTGTGAATCATCTTCTTTGTTATCTCTTTGGGTCAATTGTCTAGCCATAACTTTGTATCATGGATCCTGCTTAGTATAGCCTTGATCCATTCAATCTTAAAGTTCCTAAGAAAATCTAGGGCAAAATTTAACCCTTTCCTCTTAACAATTTTGAATTAATCCTTCAAAATACCTTTGTCACATAATTATCATATGCTCCATGGAGAACAAGTGTCACTCATCACTAATTGAATGTTACATCCATTCCTTGGCTCTTTCCTATGGATGATGAAGTTGTCATTTTTCTCCATTAGGGTTTGAAACCTCTATTCTTTGGATAACTTGGCACTACTCAAATCTTCACTCGATCAAACCTATGCTTCAAATTTGCTCTAAATAACTTTAAAATCTCTTTTACAAATCACTCAAATTACTCTATACTCTTGACATCTATATGCAAGGTGTAAAAAATGTCTTCAAACTTCCAATATATACTCCCTTTTTCTCAATTAGGATCTCCATTAATGTTGTATTCATTGGTAGGTGGAATACAACTATCTCAGTCGATATTGTGCCTTTGAACTTAGTCTTCACTATATGGATAGGTCTATTCCATATAACTTGGCCTATATACCAGTTTGGAATCTAAAGTACTCATTCTATATTACAATGCTCAGTCAACATAGACAATTTTACTGATGCTTGACACCTATTATATGAAGCTTCTTCTGTGCCTCTAATTTTCATGGATTTTTTTTATTGCATATTTCCTTATTTTGATATAAAATTTAGTAAATTTTATGTTAGGAATTGGTGTAAGATATATCATTAAATATGCAATTCCTTACATACCTTTCTTGATTAGTTTGAGATGATATGATCACCAACTCCATTGGATTGGGTGATATCAACTCCATTTATTCCATTGTTTACATTTTCTATCTTTTTCTTCCAGGTTTAGTTAATCTCCTTCCTTGTTTGTTCAATTTCAACTTTTCCCTTTCCCTTGATGTGATCATGATTCAATGTTGATACTTGGGTCCCGTAGATTTTTCTTAAATGTCCAAACTTATGACATTTGGAACGTATATTCTTAGGTGCATCTATTGATCTTATTTTGGTTTTGACAAGGAAATGACAAAAAACTTAAGTCATTATTTGGTAGAAACATAGTGCAAGCCAATTGCATAGTGTATGCCAAGCATAAGGCTCTAGATAATACATGTCAAGCAATATGACAATTAGTGTCAAGCACTAATATGTGTTGACTAGTCTATGTGTGTCGAGTCACTTAGTGTAGACACCTAAATTTGATTACACTGCTTTGGTAATCTAATTTAGCCATCTCTAGAGGCATCATTAATTAAATTCTTATTTAATTAATCCTTTGCCATCCCTAGTTGATTAATTTAATTAATCATCTATAGTCCTAATTGATAAATCAAATAATCTATTATTTATCAATTAAATCCTTTTCTCCTATCTAATTCCAAAAATCCCCATTTATTAAATAAATCTATTTAATAAATGAAATCCTCAAATTCAAAAACCCCTAACCTATCTCTAATCCTCCATTTAGCCTAATCCACCCCATCCACCCATACTAACCAAGCTTAGCCACTAACTCACCCACCCTCATTAATGCCATCCACTTGCACATCTCTAACATCCCTAAGCTAATCCTAAATCCAAGCCTAATCCACCCCCTAATGTTGTCACATTCCTTAAACAAGTTTAAGACTTTCCTAATCCAAACCAAAGTCTCCCCTCAAAAAACCCAACCACTAAGTCATGAGTGCTCTTACAAAACATAAAGACTCTTACAAGCCCACTCATGACTCTTACACCCATCTTCCACACTCTTCCCTCTTCCACACTCATTCCTCTTACATCCCTCTTACATACTCAACCCCACTCATCATGACTTTAACCAACCCTTTACCCTACCCTCTCACACTCATCCTCCTTGTGACAAGTGTCACCTTCCCATTGGTGCTAAACAAGCACAATCCATGTGCTCCCCTTTGAGTGCATCTTAACCCTCCTTAAGCCTTCATCCATCCTTGCATCTAAGCCCTCCATCTCTCTACCCCTTAGCCTATAAATTGAATCCCATCCCAAGCCATTTCATCAACAATCTTTGAAGCTAAAGTTACCATGCTATTTTGATAACCAAAGCCATCAATATTACCCTTATAATGCCAAATTGAGAGCTCACAAAGCTACCAATTTGCCATTACCCATCTCCATTGAAGCAGCTTTTGAGCATCTTGAGCATACATCCACAGCAAAAGGACACATCTACAGAATCAAGAAAGCATGGAGTGTTTTCTCTTGTGAGGTTTGCACTTCTTGTTTTCTTTCTTTGTCTAAGTATATATGTGAATTTATTTTTTGGTTTGTGAATGTTTACTTTATTTGTTAATGTTCTTTGCATACTAATTCTTGTTCTACACTTAGGTGTTGATCCAATAGAAGGAGCCAAGAAAGTTAGCATATTCTAAGTGATATAGGTGTTGAGTAAAAAATGTGTATTGAGTTGTTTAGAAATCAAGCTACAAAATTGAGAACACAGTGAAGGCTGAGCATCAGAGCCTTTGGATGTCAAATGAACAATCAAAGACATAGTTGTTTGTAATGGCAAAAATTACTATGTAAATAGGTTTTGGGCCAACATAAACATCATTTTGAAATTTTAGAAGATAAGGATCAATTCATATTGTGAATCCCTCTGTAGTACATGAAACTAATCAGATTAAGGGATGTTTTTGGTGTCAATATGGATCAACCACAGCTGTTGATTCTAACCTAAACCATTCCATACATGTTTACTTAAGGAGGAAAACCCAAAAGAGTTTGTAACATGTGTGAGAGAGAAATGCTAAATGTAGAGAGGGAGAATTCATGGTAGCTATGGAGGTTATGACAGTATTATGAATTGCATAATTAGTTAGAGAGAACAGAGCAAAGAAGAGAAAGGACAGAGGAGACATATCTAACCAGAAGGATCAAGTGTTTATTAGTAAAGAGAATATCTTACATCTATTAGTAATGTGCTAACCAAGGATCATGGTGATAAATCATTTTAATAGGTGATATAGAGTAAATATCCTAAAAGAGTAGTCTTAATAGGATTTTTAGTCTTAACAAGCTCTTGTAAGTCTTTGACAAGGCAGACCCCTCACAAGGTAGATCCTAGTTTATGATCAAACTCATTGTAACCATAATTGGCTACACTTTACAATTGTAGTAGTGAAGATTTGTGGGTATCATCCCCACCCCAGTTTTACCTTCTCCTTGGAGGGTTTCTAGCTAACCAAATTTATTGGGTTATTTGTTAAATTTGTTTTATGCTATGTATGGAATGTGTGTTAGCTATTTTAGTTTATATGCTAAATTATGAGATGGATGTATGGTGAATATTGTATGGTTAAATTTTTGAAGTGTTGATTCACCCCCTCCCCCCTTAGAGTTCACTTTCCCATTTTTATTTCCAACAATTGGTATCAGAGCATTGGTTCTCTTAGAGCAAAGCCTAATCACTTGAGAGGAAAGATCTTGAAGATGGAAGTCTACATATTGGGAAAGACTATTGATAATTAGAAGATTGAAATATAGCTTTTCCTACATCAACTCATAGAGGCAAGAGATGAACTACTACATTCATTGAAGAGAAGGAAAGATATATCTATTCAACAAGAAGACACTCACTATCAAGAAATTGATACTACTAGACTATTTAAGGATGCAAACTCTAGTGAGTTTGATGAAGTTGTTGCACATCTGATGGAAAAGAATGGTGCCTTAAATGAAGATGTTAGAAATCTTAAAAGGGAACAAGAAGCATGGTCAATACTTTCTATGTGAAACAACTAAACTAAAAAAGAAAGCTGAAGAATATTGAGCCATGATTGAAGAAGACAAAAGACTTCTAGCCAATAGACTTGAAGAGAAGACATCATATGTGCAAAAGCTTGTAAACATGCAATTGGATATAATGAATCAATTGATGCTTGCAAATCAAGAACTGACTAGGAAAGACATTGAGATTACTACTTTGGAAACACACAATTCCCTACTACAAAATGAGTTGAGAGTAAAAAGAAAAAATCTTAATAAGCTAAGTGAATTCATAAATTATTTTGATAGATTGATGGAATCACCAAAATCTAACAATGATACCATTGGATTGGGATACACCACTACTAAAGAAGGAGAATCATCTAAAAGTGGTGAAAAAAGGAGAAAAAAAGGTAAGAACAACAAACCCACTTGTCATAACTATGGAAAATTGGGTCACACAAAACATGTTTGTAGGAGAAAAACTAGAATTTAGAACCCTAACTAGAAATTCAAGGGTCACTATTACAAATGCAAGAAACAAGGACACCATGCACATGAATATAAGACCAAGACTATCAAAAATTTGAAGGCTATTGTTACAACTATAAAAAATATGGACACAAGGCATATCAATGCAGATCCAAATCCAAGTGGACATAAAACAAACAAATGAAGGGAAACCACAATGGAAAATCACATGATTGGGATTACAACACAAGGCACAATTGTCACTATTATCAAGAGTATGGTCATCTTCTTAAAAACTTCATTAGAACACATTTTAGAAGCGACTACAAAAAATGGATGAATGGGATTGTATTCTTTAGTTGTTTGAAGACTGGTCATGTCAGCAAAAACTGTCCAACAAGGTCACCTACACCAAGATTTAAATCCAACAAGGGAAAAGAGAAGTTTGATGTTGAAAAGGTAAAGGTTCAGATGAGCAAGACATGGAAGAATAATGAAGATTATAGTACATCAAGTGTAGATGAGATCACTTCATCCAATGGATCAAGTGATCACATTAGCCCCAACTAGGAAATCAAAAGGTATGTATGGGATTAATATTTGAAAAGTTATATTATACATCAGTTCCAAGAATCAAAGATCTAAAAATATTATACATGCATGAATTAAGATGCAATGGAGTGATTAGAGTCTTGAGAAAATCCATAGATTTGTTATTTTCTATGTTGTTGTCGAGCATGGAAAGTTTCACAATTGCTAGTGAGCATGAATGGTATTATAGTTATAGCTGGGGGATGGAGTATTTTTAGCACTAGTTGAGCTCCCTATTTTAGTCAAGCATACTGGAAGACATGTGTTAGTCGACTGAGTTGGAAATCCTATATTGGTCGAGCTTACAATTGTGTAAGCACTAAGCAAATAATGTTGAATATTGTTGCCCCACTTTTCACCGTATATCTTGTGTCTTAGTTTGGGCTGGGCATGTCGAAGTCTATTTCTTTCCCCTTAGGTGAAAAGTTTCTCCATTAGGTTTTTCACCTTTCCTCTTCTCCCGCATTACATAACTGGGTGGGTTTTCCTTATTGTCATGAGTTTGTGGGTAGTCTAGAATCTAATTCGATGTAGATTCTTGTGTCGTATAATGATTTTCACAAATTTATTTTTGAGGATGAACTTGTTCATGGCTTATCATATTTTTCACATAAAGAAAATGAATCTTGCATACAATCCAACATTATCTTCTCCTCGACAGATTTTTGATCCATGAAGGCGATTCTCCGCAAAGATCAAAAAATGAGGTTTATAGGTATGAGTTCTTTTATGGATAGATCATCCTTGCATCATAGTACTCCACCTTAGGAGTCACTCATGATTCATTATAGTGCTCAAAATCACATTTAGTGGAAAATCTAAAGTAACTTCTCCACAACAGGCTTTCGACCCATGAAGTCAGCTTTTCAATAAAGGCATTTGTGAGAGAGAAAAGAAAGTAAGTAGATTTATTTTTCACTTTTGCAGCTCCTTTGAGATTTTCCAAAGCTTAGAGGTGCATTTACTTAAAGGGTAAAGTGAAAATAAAGGCAAGGGCGGAAAAACAAAAGTTGCTTTCTCCTTGATGGGTTTCCAACCCTAAAAGGCAATTTTCTACATCTATTGAAAAATCAATTCTGTAAGCATGTTGGGCACATAAATTGATCACAAGATACTTAAAAATGGTAATGGAAACAAGTTAATCACATTTGGAAAGGTAACTTAAGCAGAATCTGGCTAAGAGAATATTTCCTTATGGAGTACTCCATTCTTAATTCTCCAAAACTTGGTGAAAAATGGGAAAGTAAGTATGTAATAAAAGAAAGTTACTATTGGGCCAATGAAAATAATGAAAAGACATGGAAACATCTTTTAGAAACCCTCACATTTACTAATATAACAGATTTATTCTTTAATTCACTCGTGTGGTGCAGATCTTGAAGATTAACAGGTGAATTAGCATTTCTATATAGAGATGAACATAACTGATTTTCAAATTACCACTTTCTCTATTGAACTGTTATGCTATTAAAGTGTATAGAATTTTAAAAGCTCATGTTCTTGCAAAATTCTACTCTCTAAGTTGCTTCCAATTTTAAGGTTTCAATTCATCTCTATCTCAAATAAAATGGCAACTAGATTCGCTAGTTTCGATGGGCTGAATGGAATTAAGTCAACATTGTAGAATGTTACAAACACCTTGCTCTATTTCTTCAACATCCAACATTTTCAAAGGAGGCTAAGGATAGAGCCAATTCACCCTATAATAGAGAAACTCTAAGGAAGTAGGCTGGTGGAAGTAGTTGGATTTCAAGTGGTAGTTCAAGCTCTCGAGCTGATTGTCAAATGTATAAATCACTACAATCTAGAGACTAGACAAATTTTGCTACCTGATCATATAGTTTTAATCTTGTTTGATAGGAAAATTGTAGTAAATTTCCTCCGAGTTCCAAAGTGAGAAGAATTTTCCAAGATGATAGTAGGAGGAGCCATGTCTAAGTTCTCTTTTTAGCAAATGGTGTGGTGAAAGGAAATTATGAGGTCTTGGTTACAAAAGCCACAAGGAGCTAAGAGTAAGGTTCCTAAGACTCTATTCGAAATTGATCTCAAGCTTGAGATTGTAGATATTTTGGTTCTCCTACATCTATTGAAAGGTAAGGCAGAAGCACTCAATTTTGTTGAATAATATTTCTTTTTGGTACAAATCATCTATTCAGATACACATTATGTTGATTAGGCATATGAGGTAAGTGAGCATCTCTCCAAAGCCCTTAGTGCTGCAAAGTTTTATAATACCTTCTAGATGTCTTCTTTTTTTATTTATATTTAGCTTCTCTACAATTGTGGCCAAGCCTTCTCAGTGTAGAGAACTTCCCTGATGATTTGAAAAGTTATGAATTTTATTCATGCTTGCAATTACAGAATAGCTATGCAGAATATGTCATAGTTAATGACTTGTTTACATGAGGATTTGCAGGGAACTCCAAGGATGATCGGAGAGGAGGTTCAGCCCAGAAGCAATGGCAGCCATCAATCAGTTTGGTAGCTACTTTATTCAGCTCTCATCCTTTTCATATTTGTGTCTTGCAACTTTTGATGGATTTCCTTTGAAGCTGCCTAGATACCCAAGTGATCTGAATGTGCTGATAGAGATTGTGAGACAAGTGATCTAGGTGAATGTGCTGAGTGCCAGCTTAAAGAAGAAAGGGTATGAATTCCCTATGAAAGTTGGGGCTTACAGTAGTGAATCTTGGTCTGATGCCAAAAATATGCACAAGGCATTCAAGACTAAGTACAAGTTGGAAGAATATGAGGTTGTGAGACCCATGTTCGATCCAAATGGATATGCAAGAGAGGTGCTACAAATTGGGAGTGTGATCAAGCATGTCACCACTATAGAAGATTATTGGGCAAATTGCAAGGATGACTTGGAGAGTTGAGATCGTGCTTTCGATAGGCTCACGATGGAACAAGTAAAAAAATATGGTATTGATCTCAATGTTGAAGGATTGGAGGATGATGGTCAAAATATGTATAGCAATACCTCTTTGACTAAGTTAAGGGGGATTCCTATCAGTTTCAAGCCATATGTGGATGTGGAAGAGAATCTTGATATCATGATAGCTAGAATCATCAAGAGAATGGGGAAATGGGTTGAGTGGACAACTAAGAGGAGCCAGAGTAAAGGTATAACCAATTCAAGCTTCTCTAGTAGCTATAACCCCTACTTCATCTCAGAGCGCTACACCAGGTGTGACAATAGCTTCCACTCAAGGGCCAGCTCAACCTTTAGGTGGAGGTGATCAACCTCTAGACAAGAATGTCCCTATAGCCCAAACCTATCACAATGGTTCTCTCCCAGTCATAGGAACTCAACTTGGTACTAAGGAGAAGAAAATGGAGGAACCAAAGGACAGTGCCTCCACTCCAGTCCCATCCCCTCATACTACTCCAGTTCCATCTCCCCACACTACCCCTATTCCTTCTTTGCATACCACCCCAATCCCATCTCCTCATCATAGCCTCATTCCATTAGTAAGTGATTCACTTTTGAGGGCAAGTGGTTCCACTATATAGATAGTAGACTTAGGAGATGGAAAGAGTAGTAGCAGTGAGTCTACTAATTCAGATGAGGTGACAAAGAAGACTTCAAAAGTGGAGAAAGGCTAGAATTCTTCTAGGTTCATTCTCAAGATCTAAAAATCCTTTCTCTTCAACTACTACAACCATTACTCCAATTAAGAAAAAGATGTTTAGTATTGAGTCACTTGGAATGGCTTCCAAAGTGATAGGAACAAATTCCTAGTTGGAAGTTACTTTGGAAAGGAAGAGAAAGAGAAAGGATGAAAGTGTTTCCACAAAAGATATTGTATCCCTTGCAGTTCATTTTGGGACTACATTGACAAAAGTTAAGAAGCAAAAGACTTTGTCAATACTTGGGCAAGGTCCAAAAATAGGGCATTTGACAATGGAAATAGCCAAGCCAAATAAAGGAGGGAGAATTGAGGACATGATAGCTAATGATTTCAGTTTGCATTCAATTGATCTTGGAGAGGCTAGACATGACACAAAGGTTGGCCTATGGAGGTCGAGTAATGAAGTAATAGAAGGAAAATTAGAGAGCCTTAAGTTATCAAAGATCAGAATGAAAGCCGAGATAGAGGAGTTGAACAAATTCATTAGGCAATTGATCACCCCACTAGCAACTATCTCTGGTATGTCAGTAACCCAAACTCCTACTACCGTTGAAGTACAAGCCCTCATTTCTCAACTTCAAGAGGATAGGCACTTCGGCCAGATTGGAAAGGAATGGATCGAGAAACTCAAATCAAAAGGAGTTTCTCTCATAGATCAAATCGGTAATGTTATCCTCAGATTGGAAATAGAAAAGGAAAACATTATGTCTAATAGCAATACTCTGGCTAGAGAAAGGGTCAAATATGATGACTACATCTCTCTTCTAAGGATGATCATCCAGATGAAAGTAAAACAAGCAGTTGAAGCAAAGATTTTGAAGAAGGGAAATGAACCTTTGTTTAAATGGCTCCAAAGTATGTAGTTCAAGCTAGAGATGATACAACAAGTTGAGAAGGGATTCAAGGAAAAAGAGGATAAAAAAAAGAAGACTCAAGATAGAGGATTCAAAATTATGAAAGGGTTACAAACTAATCCATAGACTAGTGGTCAAGGGAAGGCTCTCATTGGAGTAGACATAATGAAAAATAACTTTTCTACATTTTTTGATAATCTGTTTGGAGTGACTTCTGGTAGTCAAAATAGAATTGCAAAACTCCAGAAACTCAATGGCGATATACACGTGGCCATGGAGGAGTTGCCAAATCAATTGAATGCTATGAAGGAGTTGGCAAGAGAACATTCAAAATGGCTCTTGAGATTCACCAATATACACATGCCCAACCATAAGGAGCTAATTCTAGTAATAGTTGCTGCTAAGGCATATAGGATGAAAATAGAAAAGGGGAAGAAGTCTAAACGATTCATTTTATGCCTTCTTTTTGTTTTCTTTTGTAATTTTGTAATATGAAAAACTGGCATCTTCCCATTTGTCATTTTTGAAGATGAACTGATTAAGCTTCCATTATAATGGTCATCTCAAAACTCTATATGTATGAAATTGAAAGATTAATGAAAGGTCAAAAAAAATTTGGTGTGAAGTACATTTTGTTGCAGAGACAATTGAATGGTATTTTATGTCAATCATTTTTTGTTCTAGTTGCTATTATATTTAGTATTAAGTTTCTCTTTTTTTGGAGTTGAAACAAGGAAAGAATAGATTTTCATCTCCCCTATTTTGAAACAATGAATGAATGTAATAGGTGTTGTTATTGTTCATTCAAAGAGAAACCTCTTCAATATTTTCAATTTATTAATCACAATTCAGATTTAAATTTGGTTAGTTTGATATTAGCTATCATTTAGATAAGTTTTACGAATTAATAAGATGTGTGAATGCGTATAACTAGTTTAGGTATTTAGAAACTTCTATTCACCTAAGTTAGATTATATTTAGGTCTAGCTTGGTTATACCTCTTCTGTTCTTGGGTCAAGAACCTACCACCAAATTAATTTAGGAAGAAAACATAATTCGCTGCAAATCTATTTGAGGGAGTTGTACCTACCAATTTAGAGAGAAGCCAATTTATCCACAAGTGGATTTTCAAATGTTTGTAATTAGATATTGGTCCAAGTTGGGCATTTAAGAGTTATAATCTGAAAGAACAAATCTATTTACCAATAGATTTTTTGTGACTCTGCTGGGGTACAAATAGTCGCTTGACTAAAAATCCTATATCATGAGGGAAAATGGTACTGCCTCATGAAAAAATTATTCTAGTTGCTCCAATCTAATCTTGGTTTTCAATATGACCAAGAAGACATAATTTCATCCCTCAACACATTCATCTAGAGACATAGGAGGGACGTTGAACATTACAAGAATGCTAGCGAAGTATTGGAGGAAGAAGAAAGAAGAGTTGAAGCCTTAGAGAGAGTTGTTCAAAGGAGAAACATTTGAAGAGTAGAAAGATGATTGAGACAAGAAGCTTAAAGATAAACCTAACCTAGCATCTTGGAACAAATTAGGTTCCTCAGAAGTACCAAGGAACACAGTGGGAAAAATCCTATCTTTGATAAGCTTATAGAGCTTGGTTTTCGTATCTTAGATGTTCCAAAGTGGAAAAGTGAAACTAAAAGTTAGAGCAAGCCACCTTCCCCTGTTAGTGATCAAGACACATCCACTTCACATTCTACTTGTCAGGTATTGGCCCTACACATAATTACTACTCCTCTAGTTGTTAATTTCTTGCCATATACTGCCAGGACAATCATGGCTACTCCATGGGTCATGGCAATAGGATTGTTAGTGCTAAATGCTTATCATCCACTCTCGGCTGGTTCAAGAAAGAATTTCCCTAAATTCTCAGGTGATGCGAAAGTTAATATAGATGAACACATTAAAGCTTTCTTTGTAGCCACTCATATCTTAGGGGTTGGACATGAGGATGTTTCTGTGAGGTTTTTCATGGAGACCCTCACAAATAATGTAGCAGACTAGTTTTATCATCTAGTTGATGGCTCAATAACTGATTGGGATACATTGAGAATAGCCTTTGAGATAAGGTTCAAAACTACAGAAGATGAACATGCTTTGTTAACATAGTTGACTTCAATTAAGAAGCAACCCACTATGAGTATGAGAGATTTTGTTGCCAAGTTCAATAAGATTATCAACAGAATTCCAACCGCCAATAGACCCATAGCTGGTAATTTAAAAACTTTCTTTATTAGTGTGATGCCTCCAAGTGTCAATTATTATTTAAGGAGAGTACATCCCATAGATCTAGCTGATGCACAAAAGAAAGTGATCGAATGTGAGGATGATTTGATTTTTGTAGGAAAATGGAAATGAGAACTTCAAACTAAAGGAAGTTCCAGTAATACCACATCATTCAAGGAGATGATTTAGAAATTGTCAAATGAGCTAGGTAGCAGTAAAGAAATAGTTACCCAAATTCAATAATTCTTATCAGCAAAATTATCAAAACTCATCAGGAAGGAACAATAAAGGTAGATTACCGCAGCTCATAGGCTCACAACCCAAGTTGTAGATTTAAGCGGTATCAAAGAAGGGAAAGATGTGCATCTTTCACTTGACCATAGATCATGATAGTGAGAATTGTTTAGAGACTGCTCATATGATACAGTTATTATCCACCAATGAATTGAACACTACAACTCCTTGTTCAAAACCTGACTCCTATTCAAATAGCGACTCTAGAAATTTATTTTTAGAATATGAATTAGAATATGAACCAAAAAGTGAATGTTATGCAACCATAGATCTAACTTCATACACAGTACTTACTCGGGGTCAAAGGTTGAAGAATCAATCTTCTAGTCACACTCACAAAAATGAATCCAGTCCTTCGATGAGTAATGTACATACTAATCAAGAAGCATATATTTCACAAATGGGTAAGGACAAAACACCTTTTGATTTCATTCAATTCTGTAAAGAATTAAAAATTCAAATTTCCCCTATAGATTATTTGAAGTCACACCCTTCTGAGTTAAAGAGACTTGTAGATTGGTGTAAAGGAAACACATCAGATTTAAATCATAGTGTGACTATTGAAAAAGAAGATGAAACCTTGACATCTAGTATATTTAATCAAGAAGATTCTATTGTCTTAGCGACATCTCTAGGCAAAAAGCTCAATCCTTTTTATTTCATCGTATATCAATGGATGTAAACTCAACAATTGTATAATAGATTCGGGTGCATCAGATAATGTTATGCCTTATTCTGTAGCCAAGGCCTTAGGTCTCAATCTCACTAAAGTGCATGGGAGATGTTATTCAATGGATGCTAAACAATTTCCCTTACTCGAGAAGATTAAAGATGCTCAAGTAGCCTTAGCTTCACATCTAGAAAAGAAGCTCTTATTGACCATTCTAGTAGTTGACATTCCAACTAGCTATGGACTACTTTTAAGTAGAAGTTTCTATCAAGACTTAGGAGGAGAAATAAATCTAGATTGGTCTCAAGTAGTGATACCTTTTGGGAATAAGAAAGTCAAATTAAAACCCAAAGAAAAGGAAAATTTTATAGTCTTGAAATCAGATGATCATAAAGCTTAGATCCTATATCAAGAGTTGGAATTTAGTAACTACATGTTGTTTACTAAAGAGGCTTTAGATGAACAGAGAGATGAAAATCAAAGTGAAAAAGTTTCTAATGAAAATAAATATGCATCAGGCATATGGACACTTGAATTTGATGGAAGTTGTGCCTCTTCAGGATCTAGAGCAGGTGTGGTGTTGATATCCCCAGAAGGAGAACCTAAACCCATGGCCTTTAAATTAGAATTTAGGAATACAAATAACACTATAAAGTATGAGGCCTTATTACTGGGGATAATAAAAGAAAAAGAAAGAGGAATAAAAATCTTGAAAGCTCAAGGTGATGTAGAGCTCATTGTGAAACAAATAAAAGGACAATATTTTGTAAAAAGTCACAAGTTGAAGAATAATAGAAACAAAGTTTGGGACGAGATAGAAGGCCTAAAAGCCTTCTCTATTGAATTAGTTCTGAAGTAGATGAACACTAAGGCTAATTCCCTAGCAGTCTCTACCTCCTTATTACTTCCTCATCCAGACTTCAAAGATAAAAAGTATCAAATTGAAATTGTATATCGATCCTCTATTCCAAACAACGTAGAATCCTAGCAAGTCTTCAATGATGATAAGAGTTTTCAGCTATTTTTGGAGAATGATAAGTCCAATTTTGAACATGAACCCAACAGAAGTGATTATGAAAGCTCTGATGTCAATAGGAAACATAATCAAAATGGAGAAGTTCAGTCGAAAGGTAGTATTATTCCCCGATATTTTGTGGCTTTGGAAAAACTATTTAATAGACATGATGCTTACATAAAGAAAAAGAGAGAAGAAAAGGGGCCTACTATGGGTGAACATGAGGGAGTAAATATTGGAGATATTCATGATCCCAAAATGATTAATATTGGGAAATAATGTTTACCTGAAGAGAAAGAAGCTATAAGAAATTTATTCATAGAATTTAGAGATGTTTTTGCCTAGAGTTATGAGGACCTAAAAAGCTATAGGGATGGGAAGGTAAAACATCAAATTCCACTTAAGCCTGATGCAGTCCCTTTTTGGAAAAAATAAAGGAATTATAATCCTAAGGTCATGGATGCTATTTTCTAGAAAGTAGACAAAATGTTGAAGGTGAGGATCATTTATCCCATTCATCATTCCACTTGAATAGCTGATATAGTACCCGTCAGAAAGAAAAATGGAGAGATAAGGATCTGTGTTGATTTTCATAGTTTGAACTAGGCATCTCTAAAACATAACTTCGCTCTTCCTAATATGGACTACGTACTACAAATGGTGGCAAGATCTGAAATAATGTCTATGCTCAACGAGTTCTCAGGTTACAATCAGGTCAAAGTAGAAGAGAAGGATTAGCATAAGATGAAATTCACCACTCCTTGGGGTACATTTGCATACCACAAAATTCCCTTTGGGCTTATCAATGTTGGTGCTACATTCCAAAGATGTATGAGCAAGACATTTGCTAATCTGAAGGAGTGAATCATAGTTATATACTTGGATGACCTCACTGTATTCTAGAAAAAGATGAAAGATCATATGGAAGATTTGAGAAAAGTTTTACAAAGATGTCAAGAGCATGGGATCTCTCTTAATCCCAAGAAATTGATTTTTTGTGTGACAGAAGGAAAACTTCTAGGTCATATAGTGTCCCAAGAAGGCATTAGAATTAACCCTGAACAAGTGGAATCCATTCAAAGATTAAGCTTTCCTTTAAATAAAATAGGAGTTAAATCTTTCTTCCGACAAGTGAATTTCCTCAAAAGGTTTGTGCCTAATTTTGCAGAAACCACTAAGCATATAGTGGATATGATGAAAGGGAATTCAATTTTCAAATGGAATGAGGCAATAAAGCAGGCCTTTTAAGATATAAAAACTGCTATTGCTAATGCCCCAATTTTATGTCACCCAAATTATAAACAGGATTTCATCATTTATTGTTATGCTTCTGAACATACTCTATCGGTGATACTTATGCAAGAAAATGATGGAGTACAAGCCCCGATAGCTTTCATGAGCATACCTTTGAAAAATTATGAATTGAAATATTCACAATTTGAAAAACATGCTTTTGCGGTGGTCAAGGCACTCAAAAATTTTTGTTTCTATATCATGAATTCACATTTTGTAGTTTTTGTCCTAGATGTAGCAGTAAAGAGCATGTTGACACAATAGGATATAGGTTGTAATGTCAGAGGAGCATGGGTAGAAAAAATATAGGAGTATGATATAGAAACCAAGCCTACCAAGCTAATAAGGGGAAATTCTCTTTGCAAGGCAATTGCAGAAAACAAGATCACTAAGGAATTAGAAGAACTAGGGGAGAAGCAGTTGGTGTTAGCTGTAGGCCTCTATGATTCATGGTTTGAGAATATTTCTTATCTAATAACATATGGTGAATGTCCAGAAGGCCTAACTACAAAACAAAGAAGAGATCTTAAATTGAAAGTAGCTAAGTATGTGATCTGGGATGGTAAATTATTAAAAAAAGCCATTGATGGCACTTTCCTTAGGTGCATAGACAAACAACAACAACAAAATTTGTTGAGAACATTTCACGATGAAGCTTGCGGAGGACATTTCTCATCTTCAGTTATAGCTTTTAAAATACTAAGGCAATGCTATTATTGGCCTGAAATGTTTAAAGATGACTATGCCTGGGCAGCAAACTGTGAAAAATACAAGATATTTACTGGGCGCCCTCAACTACCTGCTCTACCGTTGAGATCTGTCATCATCGAAGGACCTTTTCAATAATGGGGCATCGACTTGATTGGCCTGATTAGTCCTACATCCAGTGCTGGTCATCAATACGTAATAACTACTACTGACTACTTCACTAAGTGGGTAGAAGCTAAAGCTACCAAGAAAACTACTTCCAAAGTGGTATGCAAATTCATAAAGGAGAACATATTGGTCAGGTTTGGAGTTCCCATTAAATTAGTGATGGACAATGCATCTTATTTTTCTTTAATAGAAATTACCAATTTTTGCTTCAAGTATGGGATCATTGTTGGTCATTCATCTAATTATTTCCCTCAAGGAAATGGTCAAGCTGAGTCTAGTAATAAGAACTTGATGAATATTGTTAAGAAATTGGTTTTAGATAATCAAAAAACTTGGCACAAAAAGATCCATGAAGCACTCTGGGTAGATAGAGTGACACCTAAAAGGGCAATCGACATATCTCCTTTTGAATTAGTTCATGGGACTAAGACTAATCTCTCATTGCCTCTAGAATTAGCCACAAATAAAATCAAAATAGTGATTGAAGATGATGTTTATAAAGATGGTCTAGAGAAGAGGATTTTGTACTTGAGAAAACTTGTAGAGGAAAGGGAAGAGATTGTAGATCACATTACATAGCATCAGATGCGAGTAAAAAATCTATTTGATCAGAAATCAAGACCCTAAAAATTCATGGTAGTAGACAGTGTGCTACTCTGGGATAAATGAAGTACTCTGAAAGGAATGCATAAGAAGTATGATACTTTGTGGAAAGGTTCATTTAGAATTCATCAAGCATTTGAAAAAAATTCTTTCAAGTTGGCATAAAAAGATGGCAAATTACTACCCCTAACTTATAATGGTCAAGATCTAAAGCTTTATCAAATTGCAAATTGAGAACAGGTAACCCTTGTATTGTATTATAGTTAGGTTTAGTTTCTTTTCTGTTTCTTAGCTAGTCTTTTTCCCTTGCTTTTCTTTTCCTATTATTTGCCTCGCTTGTGTTTTTTTGTGTTTTTTCCTTTATCTTCTTTGTGAAACCAGAGATTTTGAGTTCCTTGCTTGGGTACACTCTACCCAAGTCCCCAATCGAAGCCAACTATTGCCCCATTTTTCACCCTGTACCCATTTTGCAAAGTGAAAAGATCTTGTGTCTTAGTTTGGGTTGGGTATGTCCAAGTTTAGTTCTTTCCCCTCAAGTGAAAATTTTCTCCATCAGGTTTTTCACCTTTCCTCTTCTCCTGCATTACATAACCGGGTGGGTTTTCCTTGTTGTCGTGAGTTTGTGGGTAGTCTAGAACCTAATTAGATGGAGATTCTTGTGTCATATAATAATTTTCACAAAGTTATTTCCAAGGATGAACTTTTTCATGGCTTATTATAGTTTGCACATAAAGAAAATGAAGCTTGTGGAGAATCCAACATTGCCTTCTCGACAAATTTTTGACCTGTGAAGGCAATTCTCTATAGAGATCAAAAAATGAGGTTTACAAGATAAAGAAAGAAGGAAATGAGTATTTTTATGGATAGATCATTCCTACATTACAATATTCTACCTTAGGAGTCACTTGGGATTCATTATACTGCTCAGAATCACATTTAGCAAAAAACTCTGAAGTAACTTCTCCACGGTAGGCTTTCGACCGATAAAGTTAGCTTTCTAATAAAGGCATTTGTGAGAAAGAAAAGCAAGTAGATTTCTTTTTCACTTTCATAGCCCTTTTGATATTTTTTGAAGCTTAGAGGTGCATTGACTTAAAGGGTAAAGTGAAAATAAAGGCAAGGGTGAAAAAACAAAAGTTGCTTTCTCCTCGGTAGGTTTCCAACCCTGAAAGGCAATTTTTTGCATCTATTGAAAAATTAATTCTTCAAGAATGTCTGGCACATAAATTGATCACAGGATAATTAAAAATGGTAATGGAAACAAGTTAATCACATTTGGAGAGGTATCTTGAACAGAATTTGGCTAAGCGAATATTTCCTTACAGAGTACTTCATTCTTAATTCTCCAGAACTTGGTGAAAAATGGGAAAGTAAGTATGTAATAAAAGAAAGTTACCATTGTACCAAGGGAAATAGTGATAAGACATGGAAGAATATGTTATAAACCCTCGCATTTACTAATCTAACAGATTTACCCTTTAATTCACTCGTGTGGCACGGATCTTGAAGATTAATAGGTGAATTAGGATTTCTATATAGAGATGAACATAATAGATTTTAAAATTACCACTTTCTTTATTGAACTATTATGCTATTGAATTGTATAGAATTTTCAAAGCTCATATTCTTGCAAAATTCTAATCTATAGACTGCTTCCAATTTTAAGGTTTCATTTCATCTCTATGTCAGATAAAATGGCAACTAGATTTGTTGGTTCTAATGGGCTGAATGGAATTAATTCAACATTCCAGAATGTTATAGACACCTCACTCCATTTCTTTGACATGCAAGATTTTCAAAGGAGGCTAAGGACAAAGCTAATTCACCCTATAACAAAGAAACTTTGAGGAAACGAGGTAGATTTCTAGTGGCAGTTCAAGCTCTCGAGCTGATTGTTGAATGTATAAATCACTAAAATCCAGACACTAGACAAATTTTGTTGCCAGATCATAGAATTTTAATCTTGATTGATAGTCAAACTGTAGTAAATTACCTTTAGGTTCTAGAGTGAGAATAATTTTTTGAGTTGATAGTAGGAGGAGCCATGTTTGAGTTCTCTTTGAAGAAAATGGTGTGGCAAAAGGAAATTATGAGGTCCTAGTTCCAAAAGCCATGGGGAGCTAAGAGTAAGGTTCCTAAGACTCTATTTAGCACTGATCTCAAGCTCGAGATCATAGACATTTTGGTTCTCCTACATCGATTGAAAGGTGAGGTAGAAGCACTCAATTTTGTTGAACAACATTTCTTTTGGTATAAATCATCTGTTCAAATACACATTATGTTGACTGGGCATATGAGGTAAGTGGGCATATGAGGTAAGTGAGCATCTGCCTAGAGCCCTTAGTGTCACAAAGTTTTGAAATACCTTCTACATGTCTTCTTTTTTTATTTATATGTTAGCTTCTCTACAATTGTGGCCAGGCCTTCCCAAAGTAGACAACTTCCCTAATGACATGAAAAGTTATGAATTTTATCCATGCTTGCAATTACAGAATAGCTATGTAGAATATGTCAGAGTTAATGACTCATTTACAATGAGGATTTGCAGGGGACTCCAAGGATTCTCGAAGAGGAGGTTCAGCCCAGAAGAAATGTCAGCCATCAGTCAATTTGGTAGCTACTTTATTCAATTCTAATCCTTTTCATATTTGCATCTTGTAGCTTTTGATGGATTTCCTTTGAAGCTTCCTAGATTCCCAAGTGATCTAAATATGTTGATAGAGATTGTGAGACAAGCGATCCAGGTGAACGTGTTGAGCACCAGCTTGAAGAAGAAAGGATATGAATTCCCTATGAAAGTTGGAGTTTAGAGTTGTGAGTCTTGGTCTGATGCCAAAAATATACTCAAGGCATTTGAGGCTAAGTACAAGTTGGAAGAATATGAGGTTGTGAGACCTACGTTTGATCCAAATGGATATGCAAGAGATGTGCTAGAAATTGGGAGTGTGATCAAGCATGTCACCACTATAGAAGATTATTGGGCAAATTACAAGGATGACTTGGAGAGCTGAGATCATGCTTTCACCAAGCTCACAATGGAACAAGTAAAAACATATGGTATTGATCTCAATATTGAGGGATTGAAGGATGATGGTAAAAATATGTATAGCAATACCTATTTGAATAAGTTAAGGGGGATTCCTATCAGTTATGAGCCATATGTGGATGTGAAAGAGAATCTTGATATCATGGCTAGAATCATCAAGAGAATAGGTAAATGGGTTGAGTAGAAAACTAAGAGGAGATAGAGTAAAGGTGCAACCACTCAAGCTTCTCCAGTAGCTATGACCCCTACTTCAACTTAGAGTGCTAGACCAGGTGTGACCATAGCTTCCACTCAAGGGCCAACTCAACCTTCAGGCAGAGGTGATCAACCTCTAGACAAGAATTTCCTTATAGCCCAGACCTGTCATGATGGTTCTTTCCTAGTCATAGAAACCTAGGCTAGTACTGAGTAGAAGAAAATGGAGGAACTAAAGGATAATACTTCCACTCTAGTCCCATCCCCTCATACTACTCTAGTTCCATCTCCCCACACTACCCCTGTTCCTTCTTCACATACCACCCCAATCCCATCTCCTCATCATAGCCCTATTCCATTAGTAAGTGCTTCACTTTTAAGGCCAAGTGGTTCCCCTATACAGATAGTAGACTTAGGATATGGAAAGAGTAGTAGCAGTGAGTCTACTAAGTTAGATGAGGTGATGAAGAAGACTTTAGAAGTGGAGAAAGGCCAAACTTCTTTTAGGTTCATCTCTCAAGATCTAAAAAATCCTTTCTCTTCAATTGCTATAACAATTACTCTAATTAAGAAAAAGATGTTCAATATTGAGTCACTTAGAATGGCTTCCAAAGTGATAGGAATAGATTCTTGGTTGGAAGATACTTTGGAAAGGAAGAGAGAGAAAGGATGAAAGTGTTTCCAAAAAAGATACTATATCCCTAGCAGTTCGTTCTGGGACTACATTGACAAAAGTTAAGAAGCAAAAGACTTTGTCAATACTTGGGAGAGATCTAGAAATAGGGCATTTGAAAATGGAAATAGGAGGGAGAATCAAGGACATGATGGCTAATGATTTCACTCTGCATTCAATTGATATTGGAGAGGCTAGACATGACACAAAGGTTGGCCTGTGGAGGTCAAGTAATGAAGTAATAGAAGGACAATTGGAGAGCCTTAAGTTATCAAAGATCAGAATGAAAGCTAACATACATGAGTTGAACAAATTCATCAAGCAACTGGTCACCCCACTAGCAACTATCTATGGTATGTCGGTAACCTAGACTCCTACTACTGCTGAAGTACAAGCTCGCATTTCTCAACTTCAGGAGGATAGGAACTTCGGCCATATTGGAAGGAATGGATTGAGAAACTCAAATCAAAAGGAGTTTCTCTCATAGATCAAATCGGTAATGTTATCCTCAAACTAGAAATAGAAAAGGAAAACATTATGTTTAAAAGCAATACTCTGGCCAAAGAAAGGGTCAAATGTGATGATTGCATCTCTCTTCTAAAGATGATCATCTAGATGAAAGAAAAAGAAGTAGAAGCAAATATTTTGAAGAAGGGAAAAGAACCTCTATTTGATTGGCTCCAAAGTATGCATTTGAAGCTAGAGATGATTCAGTAAGCTGAGAAGAGACTCAAGGAAATAGAGGATAAAGCAAAGAAGACTCAAGATAGAGGATTTGAACTTATGAAAGGGTTGCACACTAATTCATAGACCAGTGGTAAAGGGAAGGCTCTCATCAGAGTAGACATAATGAAAAATAACTTTTCTACATTTTTGGATAATCTATCTAGAGTGACTTCCAGTAGCCAAAATAAAATTGCAAAACTCCAGACACTCAGTGGTTGTATACATGTGGTCATTGAGGAGTTTCCATATCAGTTGAATGTTGTGAAGGAGCTGGCAAGGGAACATTCAAAATGGCTCTTGAGATTCACCCATATACACGTGCCCAACCATGAGGAGCTAATTCTAGTAATAGTTGTTGCTAAGGCATATAGGGCGAAAACAAAAAAGAGGAAGAAGTCTAAATGATTCATTTTATGCCCTCTTTTTGTTTTCTTTGTAATTTTGTAATACAAAAAACTGGCATCTTGCCATTTGTTATTTTTAAAAGATGAACCAATTAAGCTTCCATTGTAACGATCATCTCAAAACTCTATATGTATGAAATTGAAAGATTAATGAAAGGTCAGAAAATTTTTGGTGTGAAGTACATTTTGTTGTAGAACAATTGAATGATATTTTATGTCAGTCATTTTCTATTCCAATTGCAGTTATATTTAGTCTTAAGTTTTCTCTTTTGTTGGAGTCGAAACAAGGAAAGAACAAAGTTTCATCTCCCCTATTTTGAAACAATGAATGAATGTAATAGGTGTTGTTATTGTTCATTCAAAGAGAAACCCCATCAGTATTTTCAATTTATTAATCACAATTCAAATTTAAATTTGGTTAGTTCGGTATTAGCTATCATTTAGATAAGTTTTATGAATTCATAAGATGTGTGAATGCGTAAAACCAGTTTAGGTATTTAGAAACTTCTATTCACCTGAGTTAGATTCTATTTAGGTCTAGCTTGGTTTTACCTCTTCTGTTCTCAAGTCAAGAACATACCACCAAATTAATTTAGGAAGAAAACATAATTCACTACAAATTTGTTTTAGGGAGCTATACCTACCAATTCAGAGAGAAGCCAATTTATCCACAAGTGGCTTTTCAACTATTTGTAATCAGATATTGTTCCAAGTTGGGCATTTAAGATTTATAATCTGAAAGAAAAAATCTATTTACCAACAAATATCAAGGGTTATATAGTCAATATTTGATTCATTTGCATTCATCAACAATTAAATAGAGCATGAAAGAAAATTGAAAAAGGAGATTCAAGTGTTTATGAACTAGAATTGACTGCTACTCTATTGAGATTTGATTGAAAAGATCATTGTTGAGAAAGATTATTGAAAGAGGGAGATTTTTGAAGAAGACTATATGTTTCAATCATTGTTTTTTCACTAATGTCAAACCTACTATTTTCTAGTAAGACAATTTCTTATAAGATTCAAGTACCATCACTTAGTTGATTGATGAAGAGGATTTGATCAATAATATGTAACAAAAGAACCTAGAGGAAAGGTTGAGTTATGATTTTATAATGAAGTACAAGGATCAATTAAGATAGTGATGACATGATGTATTTATAATCTACTTAAGGTTACAAAGGCTAGCTACACTAAGAAAGGTTAGAAGAACAAGTTAAACAAAGTTTGTCTACCAAGCTTTACTGAGTTGATAGTAGGTGCCAATCAAAGTCAGTGCAAGCTGATAAAAAAGTTAGTTGGAGCCAAGTAAAAGCAAATTCTAGTGGATGCTGAGAAAGACAGTTGATGTCAAGTAAAGTTTAATTGATGTCAAGGATCAGTATGCTTTAGTTAATGCTTAGTGATTTTACAGTTGATGTCAAGCAACATAGTATGTGTTGAGCATCAAAAGGTAGATAATACTGAGCTATTGCATTATTTAAAAGATTGAAGATTTGTTGAATCTGAGCCAACAAGTTTATTTTTTTGAATTTTTTGAACCAAGAGGAAGATAAGGTTGATGAGCTAGTGACATAGAATTTGATGTAAACTATTTTTAGGTGAATTCAAATGGATTCTAGAAGAAGTTTCTATTAGAGATATGAGATATGCGGTAAATACATTGTATCCTAGCTAATTCATTTGAACCATAAATTGGATAATGGTAAATGAGAGTGAAAATATCCTAATTTCCTATTTATAGGAGTGTCTAGTCATGAACCAAAGATGTCATTTGCAAGAACCTAAGGAAGAGAAGGAGTCAAGGGTTTTTCTTCATCAAGTGACCTAAGAGAAGAGTCTACAATGGCATGTTAAGCAAGAAGGCTTAAGAAGATAAATGCTTGAAGGGTAAAAAAGCTATTAGAGCTAAAAAGTATGAAGGCTAAGAAGAATTGAGGACTAAATAGAGATCTATAATCTACAAGAGAAGTTGTAAGTTGCATTAGATCAAAGCTCTACTATTAGTCTCTAACAATTGTATCAGTCTAGGGTAAATCCTTTGGATTAAGGTTGACCTAGCAATCATTTGTAAATCTTTTAACTAGGTGACATTCCAAATGAATTGCCTAAACTCCTCTAACAAGGCTCACATCTAATAGGGTGATTGAAATCCCTTAACCAGGTCACATTTAATAGTGTGTATTCTAACCCTTAATAGGGTTGGCCTTTCACAAGCCATCACTTCAGAAGAGTGAAGAGGACTAGCATGTTATTAGTGGATTTTCCCAAATTGGGTTTCCACATAAATAATTGTGTCAAGTGTGTTGATGAATCTATTATATTTCATGCTTTACATTTTTGCAAGTTGATTTGACAGTAACCTACAAGTTTTAGTGATTGCATAATCTTATGGATGCATGCATGGATATTAATGTTTTATGGGTTCACTATGCTATGAAAAGTTTTATTTATACACTTGGACCTTAGATAATTGATTCATACCCCTGCTCCCCCTTTTAGTTATTCTAAAGTATTCCAACATACTCGACATCATTCATCATATTTGGAAGGTATTTAGCTATTGTCAAGTTATGTTTAATTTTTCACAAACCCTAAGTAGTCAAAATGGCAGCTAGCTCTTCTATAAGTGTTAGGAAATAGGGGAAGGAAAGTTTCAATGTTCAATTGATAAGTAATGATGTTAGGCAGCTCCCTTATCAAGCTATTCCAGAGATTTCTTACAAAGGAGACCCATCTGGTGCGCTATCAATGATACCACCAAAAGTTCTTATGATTCAGGATGTGAGGTGTTGTTACACATGCAAAATTAGAGAGGTGGGAGATATGGAGATTAGGGATGTATATAATGAACTATGTGATAATGGAGTCTTGAGGGAAAATAATAAAATCATAGAGAAGAAAGGGCTAACCCATGCCCTAGATTTTCCACAAGTGTCCAAGACTGAATGGACCAAAATAGTGCTAAGTCACATACATGATGACTATATTTGGCTAAAGAATAGACCAACTAAGATTACTAAGAGGATTATAAACAGAGTATCAAGGTACCCTACCGTAGATAGATGTAAGAGCATGCACAATGATACAAAGGAAGTGGTTGAAAAGAATACATGTGTCATGTGGAATAAGAGAGGGATGTCTATTGATACTATATCAGACCCCCTAGTCACCTTTCTAGAGAGAGCAATAGCTCACAAATTCTTTCAGTCTAGCTGACTAAATAATGTTTCATGCATGGCTATTGATTTGGCTTACAAGATAGTAAAGAGAGACCATTCCTATGACCTTGCCAAGTTGTAACTACAATGGTTATCAAAAAACTTGGAGGCCATTGGAAAGAAAAAAGTGCATCATGCAAATTTGGTTCTTTACTAGTTTGCATATTCTTTTATGTGCAAAATGCATTTCCTACATTTGGTAAAGTGGTGTGGAAGACAAACAGGCCTGTCACACATCAGATAACAAAGTTTATAGAACAACTTGGAGAGAACTTTGAGTCAATAATGACTAGCTACTTTGAGGATCTTAAGAAATCCATGGAATAGAGGTTTATCATCCATGTATCCCTACTGGAGCAACATTACAATAATGTTTGTTTCCTAGTGCATGCAAACTACACATTTTTGAAAGAAATAATACCTAGAGTCAGATGGTTGAAACCCTTGCTATATGAAATCAATGTAGATGAGGCCTCTGCAATAATAACAACTTTATTAGTAGAAGACATTGAAAAGAATGCCACCTCATTTGGAAATTATGAGGAAGCCAAATGAAGAATCACAATTGACTTGAAGACAACTATAGTTCTCAGGAAGAATAACAAACTAGTTAAGAAGCTAAAAGAGAGATTTGGTGAAGCAGAAGAAGAAGAATATTATGATGATGAAGAGGAAGACCACGTCCAAGCCCCCATTGACATTAACACAAGGCCTAGGAAAGGATCAACATGTAAATTTAGAAGGTGTCAAGGGAGAAGAAGTTGACGAAGCACCTAAGGAAACAAAGGCCAAGAAGAGAAAGGAAAAGGAACAAATAGTGGAGAAAACAAAGAAGTCTATGAAGAAGCCAAGATAGAAGCCTACGGTGAATAGAACTAGGTCAAGCACAAGGGCAACCACTATATATGCCATTGAAAATGCTAAGCCTAAGGGGAAAAGGACAATTACTATAGCAGAGTTGAGCCAACCTACAAAGAAGACCTATAGGAGGTTGAGGAAGAAGAAAAAGAAGGAAGATTTAGATGAGTAGAGGTCAAATAACTTGAGCCAATTTATGGTGGTAAGCTACAATCCTTATTCTAGTACATATAATTTTTGTGAAAATATCACTACAAATGCAAATTTATCTAGCTTCACACATGTAGATTTTGATAAGCTAGGGAGTGTAGATAAGAATAAGGTTGAAGTGTCCATTTATGACATAATGGCTATATTTAAATCTACTCCACTAGATATTTCTAACTCATTACCTGAAAGTCTATATGAACAAGTTAAGAAAAAGTGGAAATATAGTTTGGCCACTAAAAAGAAAATAAGATAGGCTTAGATAGCCCAAGTTGTGTCTACTTTGGGCAAGCAGATGATGGTTAAAGCAATGAAAAAATACAAGGGGAGATTTGCCCCCAAGTATAGAGCTTTTAAAATTTTGAGAAATCAAAAAGAAGAAGTAGTGACACAAAGCACATTGATTTGGAAAGATATCTATGGGTTATCCACCAAGGATGCTGAGAAGAAAGGAGATGATAAAATGCAGAAACCTAAAAAGGGTGATGAGGAAAAAGGTGCATAGACAATAGAAGTTGAAGAAAACTAAGGTAATATTGATGGTACCAGGAAGATAGCACAAGAGGCAACAACTGAAGAAGAGCAACAAGATGTACAAATGTCAAGTGCTAGTCCTCCACACATAGACAAAGTGAGTCAACAAGACTCAGTTCTCATCAGGGATGTTCCTAAAACATTAGCATTGAATGTAAATCCCTTGACTGGGGAGGATTCAAAGAAGATATTGATAGACTCTACTACAATAACACAACTATGCACAAACCTTGTATTGGTAAGAGTGGATGAGATTGAGAAAGTAGAACTTGCATCTATAGGGGAAAAACCAAAAGAAACATCAAATATGCCCCCTCAATCTACAGAGGTGAAAGAATAAAAAATAAAGGATCAAAGTGTAATCTTAATACACACACTTGCTATAACTGATACACCATCTACAATTCCCATAGTTGTATTTCAAATGAAAGAAGTAGAAGCACAAAAAATAGATCCATCAATACCTAATCTAGATAGTTCAAGTTTTCCTGCATTAGTTATTGTTGATAAAGATGGAACTAAAGTTTACACAGGTTAGGATGAAAGTCATGTACCTATCCCACAATCACAAGGTGAATCTCACAAGGAAGGGAAGGAAGGTGACAAGGTTGAAGAGTTAAAAGTGACTACTACACCAGAGGAGAAACTTGCAATATAAACTCTGGTAACTTTGCCAATTTCTACCACTATTGTTAGCAATCAAAATCTTTAGAGGCTAAGCACAAATACTACACCTTTTAAAATATCAATTCTTATTCCTAGTACATCAAAGAGTGCAAATGATACATCATATGGTGATGCAATTCTAGATGAAGTGATTTAATTACTAAAGTTTGATCTTAACACAATCACTATTGAAGAGATGAGTATTCTACAGAAGCTCTACAAAGGAAAAAGTGGCAAGAGATAATGAGGAGGGAGTAAAAGAAAAATAAAAATTTTCATGACATTAAATATATATTTTATGATGCTTTCAGTCTCTCTAATATGAATGAAAAAAAAACTATCATTAAGAAACTTGTCCATATTGTTGGCAAGATAAAAGATGAAGGCCTGGATTCTAATGTTGAACTCTTAGAATGGTCTGAAAGGAAATTTCATACAACGGTCTTAGAGAAGATATCTAGTGCTATTGCACTAAGATAGATTGACTTAGCAACCAAAGTGGAAAGTGTGAAGAAGGTGTTAGAGAATATTTTCTCTCTATACACTAAGCTATTTGATGTTAATCTTTTCACATAGGAAATTTAGAGGGCTATTGACCAGCTGCAAGGAGATCTACAACTTATAGGTAATACATTAAAGTTATCACCTGCTCAAAGCCAAGCACATTTTTACAAGTTATTGTCCACATAAGGTAGGTTTTTTGAGCTACAAGCACATGATGTAAACATCATATCTACCTTGATTAGTATCCAATCCATGTTTACTCTGCACATGGAAGTTTTGCATAAGTAACTAGCCTATGCTTAGACATTGATGAAGAAATACTCCCTAATTTATACACATGATGGCTTAATTGACCTTGCTTTCTAGCTAGATATTCAGTATCAATCTCTAGAGGTAGTTAGCAACAATTGGGATGTGGCATTGAAGGTTATAACAAAGATCCATAAATCAATTTTGGATAAACACACTCTAAGTGTGCCACCCAATTGACATAAGTGTCAGAAAAGGGGGAATATGAAATTTTGGATAATGAAGTAAGGGGGAATATGAAGTTCATAAGACATATCTACAAGAAGAAATATAAAAGAAGTATTTACTCAAGGGGGTAATGGAGTTATAAGGTATGTCAAACAAGTCATTCATTTTGCAAAATTTGAAAATTTGCAAATTTTGTATGAGAGTCGAGTCAAGAATATATATTGTCTAAGTTATGCTTATATTAAGTTTGTATATCCATGAAAATGCTTTTTTTCCACTCATGTCAAAGGGGGAGATTGTTGATCTCATTTTGGTTTTGAAAAGGTAGTGACAAAACACTTAAGTCATTATCTAGTAAAAACTTAGTGCAAGCCAAGTGCATAGTGTATGTCAAGCACAAGGCTCTAGACAATACATGTCAAGAAATATGATAGTTAATGTTGAGCACTAGTATGTGCTGAGAAGTCAATGCATGTCGAGTCACTTAGGTGTCGAGAAAATAGAAGGAGCCAAGCAGGTTAGTATGTGTTGAGTGATATAGGTTTCGAGTAAATAGTGTGTGTGAAGTTGTTCAGAAGCTAAGTTATAGCATTGAGAATATTGTGAAGGTCGAGCATCACTGCCTTTGGATGTTGAGTGAATAGTCAAAGGCATAGTTGTTTTTAATGACACAAACTACTATGTAAACCAATTTTTGGCTGACATAAAATCATTTTGAGATTGTAGAAGATAAGGATCGAGTCATATTGTGAATCCCTATGCAGTACATTTAACCAATCAAATTAAGGGATTTTTTAGGTAGCAATATGGATCAACCACAGTTTTTTATTCTAACCTATCACATTCCACCTATGTTTACTTAAGGAGGAAAACCCTAAAGAGTTTGTAACATGCATGAGAGACAAATACTAAGTGTAGAGATGGATCATTCATGGTGTCTATGGAGGTTATGATAGTGTTGTGAATTGTAGAAATAGTTAGAGAGAACAAAGAAAAGTAGAGAAAGGATGGAGGAGACATATCTGATCATAAGGATCAAGTATTTATCAATAAAGATAAGATCTGACATCTAGCAATAATGTGCTAACCAAAGGATCATGGTGTTGAATCATTTTAACAAGTGATACAAAGTAAATCTCCTAATAGGGTAGTCTTAATAGGCTTTATAGTTTTAACAGGCTCTTGTAGATCTTTTAATTGAGTGCTTACTTAATTGTGAGTGTAAATCATCTAGCAAGGTGAGACCTAATAGTCTTTGTAATCATTTGATAGGGCAAACCCTTGACAAGGTAGATCATAGTTTATGATCAAACTCATTGTAACCATAACTGGCTACACTTTACAACTACAGTAGTGAGTATTTGTGGGTGTCATCTCCACCCCAATTTTACCTTCTCCTTGGAGGGTTTCTAGGTAACCAAATTTATTGCGTCATGTGTTAAATTTTTTTAATGACATAGATGCAATGTGTAGTTAGTGATTTCAATTTATATGCTAAATTATGAGATGAATGTGTGGTGAATATTTTATGGTTATATTTTTGGAATTTTGATTCAACCCACCACACCCCACCCCCCGCCCTCAAAGTTTACTTTCCCATTTTTATTTCCAACAACATGATTCTTACTTTTATTAGTCCAATAGGGCTTTGTCTATGATCTGCATTCATATGCTCTATGTCCATACTTTTGACAATTGTAAGAAATAACCTTCAAATCTAGGTTTAGCATGTATGTTGTTCATTCTTGATCTACATTTGTGCATTTGATGGCATTGCTTCTTTCAGTAAAAAAAATAACTAGTAAACTTTGGTTTAGGATTTTGCATACCATTTTTGCTTCTTCATATGTTTGCAATATGACCAAGTTTTCCACAATGATAGCATGTAGTTTTTCCTTTTGACTTTTCATTTCTTAGTTATCCACTCTTGGATGATTATCTATGCTTGGTAGATGAGTGTTTCTTTGTATGTCCTAATCCAGAAGTGTTGCCAGATGACTTAGGTGATCTCCTTAGTTCTTCAAAGTATTTCACTAGTTCATTGAGCTTGTTCAATTTTCCACAAGTTCTTTATCTATCTTCAACTCATTCCTCAATAATTCATTCTATGATCTTAGATTTTCCATTTCCATATCCTTCCTATTTAACTCCTAATTTGTGAGCATTAGTTGATTCATCATGTCTAGCTGAGTGTTTGTAATATTTTGCACATCAGATGACCTTTCTTAAAGTCTAATTACCATTTTCCTTATGTCTTCCTCCGTAAAAACCTTGTTTCTTCATCTTTTTTTTGGTCACTTCACATAGCCTTATTCACTAGATCTCATGTTCTCTTTTTAGTCCTCTCACTTCTTCATTTGGGATATTGCTCTTTTCTAGTAGATCTACAATGGATGAATCACTCTCACTTGAATTTCTAGTGTCAAATAGTCCTTGAGTATCAACTTCTTCATAATTCAACTCATTTATCTAAATAGCCATCCCCTTTCTCCTTTTTAGGGATTTCCTCAATTCTTATCTAGCTACTTCAAGTTGTTGCAGTATGAGCTAGATGTCAATCACTTGATTGTCAATAAATTTTTCCAATTCATAAGCCTCCATCTCCAAGATTTGAACTGCCAAGTTGTTAGACTTTTTCAAGAGAACCTTTTCTTTGATACTAATTTTTAGAAGTCTTAGTTGGGAAACTAAGATACTAAGAGGGGGAGTGAATCAGGATATCTAAAACTTTTATCTTTTAACACAACTTTAGTGCATTCACCACATTTTACATCTCATATCCAATGCGTACATAACTTGTAAAATTAAATGTTGTAACATGTAGATCTAATCTACCAATCACATGCATGAAATGAAACACACAACACAAGATTTGGTTACCCAAAAACCCTTTGAGGTGAAGGTAAAACTGGGGTGGGGATGAAACCCACAAATCTTCACTATTGCAATAATGAAGTTAACTTGTTAGTGTTACAATTTTGATCACTTCTAATGATCTACCTAGTGATGGGTTTTCCTTGTTAAAGGATCTTAATACTATAAGGTCTTACCTTGTGAGAGGATTTTACACTTACAATAAAGCAAGGACTCGGTTAAGAGATTTACAAAGGTCTGATAAAACCACTTTGTTAAGATATTATCCGCTAACTCACTTTGTTAAAACTGATTCAACACCTGATCCTTAGTTTTATCTAAAAATGAGGATTTGGATCTCCTCTCTTCAATCTAATCTCATATCTAATATGATATATCTTTATTTTCCTTTACTACTTCATAAGGTCGCTCCCCCTTTTCTTCACAACTTAACTCCCTTGCCTTCTCTGCAATGTTTGCACTTTCACACTTGATCTGCTCTTTGATCACACAAATAAATTTCTTATTCACCTTATGTCTCTAAATGATAATTAAAAAGGGTTTTGGATCTGTCTATTTAAATATTTATAAATATTTTTCTAGACTCTTCCCCTTTTCCTCTGATCGGTTGCTCATTGCTCATAGGGATTTATGATCAAAGTCATAAATGTGTAACAGCCTCTGTAACAACCTTTGCAAATATTAAATGTTGTGTCTATGTCAACTTAAAATGGTTTACCTCAAATTTTATATCATTCTTGACTTGAATGTCAATTTTATGTTGCACTTCACAAACTATTTCTGATACTCGATATTCAATGTTCTTGCTAATGTCACAAGGTCTCTACTATACTTAACACTTTTGTGTAGCTCGGCATCAATATGCTTTGACTTCTTGTTAATCACTTTACTCAACTTATACTAAAAATTCTCAGCAACCAAAGAATTTCTTGGCTCCTATAGATCTTAGCATATACATGTTTATTCTTCAAGTATTTATATGATTCAAACTATATAGAGTAGCTTGGTCACAATAATGATTAGATAACTCTGCCTTGTATATGACTAAGTGTTTCACACTAATAAACAATAATAGTTAGAGATACCAATACATGATATTAGAACCTTTTGTCTTTTCTTCTACCACATCAAGAAATGGAACCATCTAAAAAAATTGTCCATTCTTAGTGATGATATAGGTGTTCTTCTGTCCATAATGGATGACTTAAATATCAAACTACCAAGGACATCCTAACAGCAAACAAAAAGCATCTATTGGAAATATGTCACACAATACTTTATCCTTATACTCACTTATTTCAAAGTCCACATAATCTTGTTCATCTACAAGGACATGTTACCCCTTGTTCAACCAAGACACCTTGTAAGGTTTCACATGAGATAATCTACCTAACTTCAACTTTTCTACCATCTCTAGAGACACAATATTTTTAGTACAACTTGAATCTATTATTAGCTTACATATCTTACCATGTGATTTGTATGTATTTCTAAAGAGGGTCTTCCTTTGTGGTGGCTCTTTGTGTTGAGGTATCTTTATTAAGGTCCTCCTTATCATCAAGTTCTCTCCTTCACAAACTAGTCCATCTTTTCCTATGGGTGTTGAAGCACTACTAGATTCATCTTATTGTGCTAAGGTAGTCCTCTTCTTTATGAATTGTGAACTTGCATTCCTATTAGGGCACCTTCCCATAGTGTGTCCTGCTTGTCCACAATGGTAAAAATTCCCAGAGAGTACAATATAACTTCTATCTTGTCCCCCAAATCTGCCTCTTTATGGGCTTCTACCTCTATAGATTCCTCTATTGCCTCTACCTTGACTCTCTCCACTTCCTTCTTGAGGTACATTCTCCTTATTCTAACTAGAATTATGCCATCTACTAGTCAAATTGCCTCTACCTCTAAATCCACATTGATTTTTTCCTCTTTGACTTTGCACACTTCTTCTCTTGAATTTTCCTTGTTCCCTTAAAGCAAGTTGGAAACATTTGTGTATAGCATCAGGGGCTAGAATGGTGATTTCATATTGTATACTTTGCCTTAGACCATTTAGATATCTAGCTAGCTTATCTTTCTCAATTTCTTGTCTTTTGACTTTAGACTGAGCTTATGGAACTCTTTAGTGTATCCATTAATATCTAGTTATTTTTTCTTAAAGGACTACAAATTCTTATACATGTTAACCTTATATTCTAGGGAGGAATTAAGTCTTCAATATAATTGACATCCCTTCCCAAGATGTAATATTCTTCTTTCCTACTTGCTTTCTTTCTTCTTACATGACATTATGCCAAATTAATGTTGTCCCTCCCAATCTTGCCTTTTCCTCACTCACTTTCTTGTCTTTTTTTACCTCCTTGAGATCAAAGTAGTTGTTGATGGTATCTATCCAATCCAAAAACTCATCTCCATCTAGGCTTCCATAATAACAAGGTAATCCATCAAAAGAATCTCTATTAAGAGACTTAAGTGCATAAATGAACAACTTTTTCTCCTTCTAACCATCTGTATCACATGTAGAAGTAGTAGGAACAATATATGAGGTAGCTTCTTCTTTATCCTCATCCTCTGTTATATCTCCCCATTCTATCATCTAGCCTTTGCCTTTACCTTTACTTTGATCTCCTTTCATTTCTTGTTTTTGGGCTTCCTACATCTCTTGGAATATTTATTTCATAGTGTCCACATTGAGAGATTTAGGAGGCATCCTAAACAAATAGACTCCTCTATGTCTATCATACACCTTTATCACAATTATGCTCTGATACCACTATGATGCAAGTAGAATTTGTGCTTGCCTCCAATTGGTCCAATGATCTCTCTAAGGAAATATTTCAACCTTACAAAGTTGGAGTTTTTAGAGCCTTCCCAAGGCTTCCAAGAATGAGTTCCTGAACTCCTAGGACAAGGTCAACTCACCCAACCAATAACTCTTCCTATTTCTTTGTAGTTCCTATAAAGGACTTTATCCTTTCAAGCATCATTACTTCCACTGCTATAGGATCTTCACTAAATCAGATAAAAAACTTCTCAAATAGACTTCTAACACCTTTTTTCATCATTCCCCTCAATGGGTTTCATCCATTCTTGGATCCTTAACCCTTGTTTGGTTGAACTATACAAACTGATTAGTAGTTTAAATATGAAAAAATTGGTGTTTTGCTCTTTTCTCTAAATCAACCTAAACAAGATACTTTCTTTTACTTTTTTGAGTACCCATTTGGGATTTTTAAACATTATCTCATTTTGGTATCTTGGTTTTACTAATTTCATATCTAACTCTAAAAACCCTCCCAAAATCTTGTTTTCCTTTCTATTTATGAGTTTGTTGATTGGATCCATGTGCCAATACTTGAATGGGGTTCTCAAATGGTTAAATACCCTCCATTGCCCTTCCTCCTATTTTCCCACATGTTCACACCCTGTATAAGTAGTCACAAGGATTTGAATCTCTATTTGAGTTGTAGCTTTCATGCTTTGTTTCATGGCTCACCAATCGTGATTAGATATGATTCAATACAAAATCTTCCAAGATTGGTTTTGGTGCTCGAAAAAATTAGTATAGTCACTAATATAAAATTCTTTATCTATCCAATAGGCCATGGAAGGTTGTGATCGTGGATAAGCAAGACTAATACATGAATGGATTCAAAACCTTTACTAAGAAAATAAAATCCAAAACTATGGAAAGTATCTACAAATACTATTTGTTGTCATTCTACAATGCAAAGAAGGAATTAAATAACATGTACAATTTTTTAATGAAATAAAATAATATATTTACATAGTCTATAATCATAAATGCTCAAGAAATTTGTACATCACACTTAGCAAACAAGGCAAAACTTGCCAAAAACTTGCTCAAACTTGATTGAAACTTCTTGAAACTACTTGGAACCTTTTTACATCAGTATTTTAATTCTTTATATCTTGTAAAATATCAGTTCCCAACTATCTTCATTCTCTCTTTTCCTGATTTGATTACTATTGTCTAAAACTTATAAAGTTGCTAAGTTGCAACTTGCCATTTTTAGTGTATTTTGTGCAGTTTTCATGCTTTTGCCCAAACCATTGTAAATCTCCACCAAATGAATTTAAATTTAAATTATGGATAATTTTTGGTTAGAAATGGTGTTCCAAGCCCTTGGCCAACCTCTTTGACTATGTGTTGACCATCATTGACCAGCCAAAGAACCTAGGCCTATAATGCACAAATAGTTATGTAAACAAACTAATAGAGTTTCAAACTTGTTCAAAGGTCACCTTAGGCTCACCCCGACTAGATGTGTTTCCTCAAGGGACTTATTATATCACATACACACACAAATTAACTAAACTCGCTTATTTCCTTTAGGTGCTTCTGCACTAAGAAGTTATTTTTTTGCAAAGGTTGATGACAAATGGTTATGGCATAGAAGATTGTTTTAATGTAAACTTTGATAATATGGAAATAATCAATAATTCTAATGTAGTCAAATATTTTCCAAATATTATGAAACCTATTAACTTGATGTGAAAAGACTTTTTTATGAAGAAAAAAAACAAGAAATAGTTTTCAAAGCAAGGCACTTACTTCAAGAGGGAAGTTGGAATTGGTGAATACAGACTTCTATATTCCTACAAACACAAAACCATAATATGGTGAGATATATTTTATCCATTTTATTGGTGATTACCCTAGAATGATGTGGGTTGGTTTTCTAAGAGAAAATTCTAAAGTATTTGAAAAGTTTCATAGTTATGAAACTAAAGTAGAGAATAAATCTTGATTAAAGATAAAAATTTTAATATATGACAAAGGAATAGAGTTTAAATCTAATATATTTAATGCATATTGTGAGGAGTGTGGCATTCTTAGAAAAAATCTAGTCCTTAGGACACCACAACAAAATGGTATAGTGGAGAGAAGAAACAAAATTATTCTTGATACAAGAAGAATCATGATGCTTAAAGGTAAGGTAGCACATGTGCATTGGAGAGAATAAGTAAATACTATAGTATACACCTTGAATGGAGTTTAGATAAGGCATGGAATAGGTAAAACTTATTTTGAACTTTTATTCAGTCATGTACCTACAATTAAGTACTTTATAATCTTTGAAATAAATTGTTATTAAAAGAGCTGATGAGGTAGGGAAATTTGACCCTAGAAGTGATGAAGGGATATTTCTTGGTTATTCTACTAGAGAAAACATTAGAGATGTTTTTATATAACATTGAAGAAAATAATTGAGAGTGCAAATGCGAAGATTGATGAAATACTTTAGGTGCAATAAAGAGCCTCTGAATATGATTCAAATGAGGAATCTAATCAGGAAAGCACAAGTCAAAGATAGAACTTAGTTTCGAATCAGAATTAGATTACATAACAAGAATAGTTCTTTGAAATAGATAATGGGATTCATGTTTGTTGAACAATCATTTTGCATGGTGCTTAATGATAGAAATACTTTTGAAACTCTCTCTTAAAAATATTATCAATGACCAACTCTAAGGTTCTAGATCGTTGTTTTTCAACCTGTTGGGTAGCAAAATTGAACAAAAATATAAATATTCATAAGGAAGCCTTTTCTGGTGTTGTGGTTCCGCAAGACACGCCCAATTTTCAACTTTGAAAATGGGGACCCCCTTTATTATGGCTCATAGAAGCTCATTCATTAGAATAGGGTATCTTCCAAGATCCCTCAAGAAGTGAATTTTTGTTAGTTTTGGTTTAGGATTATGGTCACTTGGAATCATTTTTACCCCTAACACTCGTATATTAATGTTTATCTTTTGTGGAGCTCATCATGGCATCCTCATTATCCATAGTTTACAAAAAAATTACCGTGGTATTCCATATGCATTTTCAAAGAAGGAGCCTTGGGATTTCATATAGAAGTATGAGTTCAAGTATATGAAAATTTTGGGCTATAAAGTGGGCCTAAATCATCAAAAAGATTAAAATAAGCACACTAGAGTGCTCCCTAATCTCATTTGAGAAAAACCCAGAACTCATTTTTAAAACTAAGAATTTTAATTTTTTGGTGAATTGAGCACATTGTGCACTTCCCTAAAGGTGCATAGGTACACAATTTGAAGATTTGGTGAATGAATTGTCTCTAAAGGTGTGAATATATGCATATTTAAAACATACAAAGGCCCCCAAGGTTCCCAAAATTACCATGACCTCCTCATCTTCTGTTGTAGCTAAGATTACACTCAAACTCATGACTTTCAAGTTTTAGGAAATGCCCAAAAAGTCACACTTCATGATTCCCATAGGGAAGTGAGGTTAAAGTATGAAGCTTTAGAATTATTAGCTCCTCAATAAATCATATATGTCATCCAAAAGTTTAAGAAACATCCACAAATCATTTTGGTATAAAGGGGAAGAAAACCTTGATGTTGGAAATCAAGTTTTGACACTTAGAAGAATTTTTAGATTTTTGGATCCTATCACTAAGGTGCACAGGTGTGCAGGTGCACTTTTTCCAAGTTGCACTTTTCTTAGACGTGCACTATTCTTAGAGATGTGTTGACAATTTTGAAGAAGAAGCATTGCACCAATATTTATCTGCCAGTTGGTATTTTAGAGCATTCCATGCATTAGAAATGCATTTTGATGGTAGTTCAACTCCCAGAGACACTTAGAGAAGACCAAGCTTCCATTTTAAGAGCTCTTGGTACTCCCAAATAATCTCATGGATTTTTTCTTCTTATCTCCTTCTTATTTTATTGTTTTAAGTCATGTAAAGGCTCATGCACCCATTAGTTGATATAAGCAAGAGTGGAGACCCACTTAGCACAATTGGGAGAGTTAGTTTGAATGTAATTAGCTTTATTTTAATAGTTTTTACCATAATATTTACATTAGAAGAGTTCTCACTCCTAACATAGAAGGAGGAGAGGATTTCTTTTAAATACATGGATGTAATATGTACTCAAGGTTGTTATTTTGATGCTTATTGGTGCTCTCATTCTGAGTGTAGTTATTCTTGCTAGAGTGTGTTATTTTTTTGAATGTAAGTTCATAAATAATAATGGAGCCATTGATTTTATTTTATTTTTATAATTATGTGATATTTTAGTTCTAATGTTTGTCTTATGTTAACAAATTTTATTGTTATGACGAATTGGTGAAAGGATCATCTTTGTTCTTGCATAGCATTTTGTCTTGTGTGAGCACACTTTTTGTGGCCTTGCAATTCGATGAAATGTGAAACATCTTTCAGTTATTATTGAACTTCCCATCAACAATTGCATCAATGGATTTGAGGAATAATTACTCCTAATTTCATTGGTTTCCTACCAAATTCTTTTGATAGTTTAATTCAAAGAGGTGTTGTTACTTTGGCTTATGTCATTAGGAATTTCTCATTCGATTATTTTCTTAAAATATCTTGTTATTCTATCTTTGTTATTTTCTTTTCAAACACTTATTAAAATAGGGATTCATATAGTTGCATTAATAAAATTGCATTCATCATAAAATACAAAATACAAAAGTATATCTCTTTTGTGGTTACATTTCAGCAAAAGGTGTGCAGATTGGTGGGTACCAGCAAAGGCTTCCTTCTTAACATACACATTTACCTTAAATTGAGTTCCCCAACAGGTTGAAAAATAGTCATCTGAAACCTTGGAGGTGGTCAATGAGAAGCTTTTCAAGAGAGAGATCCAAAAGTATTTATGTCGTTAAGCATCATATAAAATGACAGCCAAAAAACCCAAGTTGTTGTTTGAAAATTCTGTAGTTTTTGGAAGTTCAAAAATTTTCTAAGTCTACCATTGTTAGAAATTGCGTAGGTGCATTGGTGGGAAGGTGCGCTTTTGGAAGGTTCTCTTTTCATAGTATGCTTTTTAAAGAGTTAACAGAAACTAGAAGATCCTAATTCACCATCTCTATTTCAACAAGATTTAGGGTAGGTCTATATTGATACAGCTATCCTACATCATCAATTCATCTTAATTAAGAGGGATCCTCACGAGACTATTTCATAGTTTCATCATCACTTCTATAGAATGTATCAAAGAATGGTGTTTCCTTACACTATGCCACAAGAGGCTACCATCCAGATCTATTTGGGAACAATGGATTTATTAACTTCTATTTTTCTAAGAAGGCTCCCACCCAAAAACATTAATACCATTGAAGAAGTCTTCAAAGATGTTGTTACATTCAAGAAGCAAATAGATACCCATGATGGAGGGAACTTTGTGTCTTCCTTCACTTTGAATAATACAGTAGCCACACTACCAATTCTAGTAGGAGCATCTGCTATGCTCAATCAAATGCCCTTGTTGAATCTAGTACCTTTACTGCAATAGGCTACTACTATTCCCATGCCAACAATTACATATTCTAGGTATGAGCCCCAAAAGACTGCATTCTTTGAGAAGAAGACTTCTCCACCTGCTAAATTTGAGAATAATATGGCTAGTGAATTTGAGGCCATGAATAAGATAGTGTCTCTTTTATCCAATGAACTCGTCAGAATAAAGTTGAATTCCTCAAGAATCCAAGGTGATAATCCAAAACAACTTGCTGCCCAAAACATTTATTCTCAAAATCAGAGTAGAAATTATGGCCCCTATGGTAACATCAACAATGAGAATAATGGTACTATAGGTATAATTCCAAGTGAAAATGGATATGGGTACAATAATGTTCTAGATTAGCCTCCCCAAATCATGGAGGAAGAACCTTTGCAGTTTAGAGCAATGTTATTTGAATTATATGATAAATTTACAAGAGGAAAAAATGATGAAGATGATTAAGAGGGGTTTGGATTACCATTCAATGAAGAGAAATAACATGGACCCTCTGGGATATGTGTTTATTGCAGCAATAATATAAACACACAAGGTATGTGGAAGATCATGGTCAACCAAAATATGGCCTTAAGTGGTAGTGAAAAACAACCAAATCAGGTTTATGTTAACTTGACACATAATTTTAAAGTAGTTATGGGCTTTATATCAAAAAGTTTTAAGAAAATAATCTATAGGAAATTGAATGGAGTTTCCAAACTACTAGGCCTTATCTGGAGAAAAAATTATTTGATTTGTCAATTTTTTGGATTTTAATGCAGTACTACAAAAAATTTAGGGCGAAAATGAAAAGTAGGTGTATGTCTGACCACCTTAATCAAAATCAAATGATAATATTTTTTAATATAATTATATATATATATATATATATTTATAAAGTAAATTCATGCTCAGATGTGATGCATATTTTTGAGTATTTTTATTCCAAATAAATAATTGTAAATGAATTTTCTACTATAACTTTTTCAGAATAAAAAAACTCCCATGTCTGACCACCTTAACTAATTGAAAATTTTACAAAATTATTTTTTTCTTTTTTTTCTTATACTAGGCAAAGCATAGAATGTGATACAACTTTTGGATTTCAAAAATGTTATACCATTTGAAAGTTATAGCTATTTTTCAATAAATATGTCAATCAGTAGTATACATACATCTTTGTTTAAAATTAACTAATAAATACTTATTGAACTCATAATTTGACAACAATTATATCAATGGAATCTTGAGAGTGCTATCAAAAAACCATTTTCATTTTATTGAATTTCAATGAAAAAATATTGTCAGATGGCTACTTGAAGTCTGAATGTCACTAAAACATGTCTCGAACATGTTTTTTGAGTTGACCAAAGAGGTTTGGTAAATACCAAGCCTAATCGGGCACCCAAAATGTAGTAGCAAAAAAAATCAAAAATTGAGAAGGTGGGAAATAATTGTACATTTTAAACAAAAAGTTAACAAACATATTTAAATATGTTTTCACATTTAGTTAACAAACATATTCAAATATATTTTCACATTTGAATACTATTATTTTTATTTTCTTATACTATATAACAAATTTTATTGTTATAATATTATATATGATATTAAATATGATTAGATAGTATAATAGTATCATACTACTCTATATTATTATACAGTATTATATATTATCTATAATAATATAAATATTATCTATATATTATTATTATTATATTAAATATATAGTACTATAATATATATTATTACATAGTATTAGAAATTATCTCATAGTATCATATCATTTATTAAATTACAATATGATTGATTACCTTATGTCTCTAGGGGTCCTAGGACCCCTAAGGACATAAGGTAATCAATGTTATGGGTCAAATGGGGTTGTGGGCTAGCCCACAACCCCATTCCACCCATTGCATTGTGACATGTGTCCCTAGGGGTCCTAGGACCCCTAGGAACATAGGGTAATCGATCCAATGGGCTGAATGGGGTTTTTGGCTAGCCCACAACCCCATCTAACCCATTGCATCGCGACATGTGTCCCTAGGGGTCCTAGGACCCCTAAGGACATAGGGTAATTGATGCTATGGGTCCAATGGGGTTGTAGGCTAGTCCACAACCCCATTTGACCCATTGCATCATGACATGTGTCCCTAGGGGTCCTAAGACCACTAGGGACATAGGGTAATCAATGCAATGGGTTGAATGGGGTCATGGGCTAGCCCAAAATCCCATTTGACCCATTGCATCACAATATGTGTCCCCATAGGGTAATCGATGATATGGGTTGAATGGGGTCGTAGGCTAGCCCATGACCCCATTGGACCCATTGCATCATGCCATGCATCCCTAAGGGTCCTAGTACCCCTAGGGACATAGGGTAATCAATGCTATGGGTCAAATGGGTTGGCTAGCCTACGACCCCATTCAACCCATTTCATTACGACATGTGTAACCCCTAAGGACATGAGGTAATTGATGCAATGCATCCAATGGGGATGTAGGCTAGCCCACAACCCCATTGGAGCCATTGCATCATGGGATGTGTCCCTAGGGGTCTTATCTAGGGGTCATAAGACCCCTAGGGACATAGGGTAATCGACGCAATGGGTCCAATGGGGTCAGAAGCTAGCCCACGACCCCATTCGACCCTAGGACCCCTAGGGACACATGTCATGATGTAATGGGTCCAATGGGGTCAAGGGTTAGCCTACAACCCCATTCGAACCATTACATCATGACATGTGTCCCTAGGGGTCCTAGGGCCCTAGGGACATAGGGTAATCGATGTTATGGGTCGAATGGGGTCTTGGGCTAGCCCACAACCCCATTCAACCCATTACATCATGACATGTATTCCTAGAGGTCCTAGGACCCTTAGGGACATAGGGTAATCCATGTTATTGGTTGAATGAGGTCATGGGCTAGCCCATGACCCCATTTGACCCATTGCATCATGACATGTGTCCCTAGGGGTCCTATGACCCCTAAGGACATAGGGTAACCAATGTTATGGGTTGAATGGGTTCATGGCCTAGTCTGCAACCCCATTTGACCCATTGCATCATGACATGTATCCCTAGGGTCCTAGGACCCCTAAGTACATATGGTAATCAATGCAATGGGTCGAATGCGGTCATAATTTGACCCATTGTATCACAATATGTATCCCTAGGGGTCCTAGGACCCATAAGGACATAGGGTAATCGATGTTATGGGTTGAATGGGGTCATGGGCTAGCCCACAACCCCGTTTGACCCATAGCATCGTGACATGTGTTCCTAGAGGTCCTAGGAGCACTAGGGACATACGGTAATCTATGCTATGGGTCCAATGGGGTTGTAGGCTAGTACATGACCCCACTTGACTCATTGCATCATGACATATATCCCTAGGGGACCTAGGACCCTGATGGTGCTCAAAGTTGCATTCCCATTTTGAGTGTCCACTCCAAGTTTTGAGCCCCTATAATTGCTTTTCGTGAATATGTACCTAGCTTCGTATTATGGTCTAAGAGGTGTTTTATGTTTCTAACACCTTGCATTCAGCCTATCTAAGTGTTCTATGATGATAAATTGACATTGTGAACCATTTTGTGAAGTTCCATTTTGAGCAGTCCTGAGTTCTGCATTTTTTGCCCAAGTGTCAAACAGTGCTCGGAGGGCATGTTTGCATTTGAATATCTGGTACTCGATTATGTTTCATGATTCACCATTTTGAGAATTTTTAACATGCATACCAAAGAACCTATGTTTCAAGTTTCAAGTCATTTCAACATGTTTTGACTAGGTTTTGAATGTCTCAAAGTTGATCAGCTTCCTCTTTTGTAAATCTACATAGTGTTCATATTTCTCGGTAGCCCTATTTGACAAGTCATAACTTTTTACCAATTGACCCAAATAATAAATTTCCTTTTACATCATATTCTAGGGGTCAAAGACTTGTTATGAGCTGGATTTGAGCTTTTGAAGAATCCATTTGATCAGTTTTCAAACATGATTCTGTTTGCAATTTATAAAGTTTCAGTAGTAATCAGAAATGCAGATTGATCCATAGCCCTATTTGGGATGTCATATCTTTGAGTCTGTGATTGCCTAGATTGAATGGTTTTTTCCCCTATGTTCTATAATAAAAATACTACAAGTGTGCCAGTTTTTAAGTCTTGACAAATCCCTTTGCACACCTTCCCAGGTCCATTCCATTTCTAAAATTTGTTATCTTGTCAATGTTTCCAGTCCTGCAAATCCAGGTAGCCAAATTCAGACCTTCTTCAAATATGCCCTATGATTTTTCATGAGTCTAAATCATAGAATTACATTTTCCTCATGGAAATGAACCAATGCCCCAGTTTCCAGATCCTCAAGTGCCCATTTGCCCAGTTTTCAAAGCTAAAACCGAACCCATTTTATTGTTTTTTGACATGTTTGATTTGCAGGCAATTTTAAGTAGGCATGATCGAAGCCCAATATCTTTTGACCCTAGTGTCATCATGTGACAAGATTTGGTAGGCTTGTTCAATGTGTCAAAAAGAATAGAAGTTCAGAGTTTCGAAACCTGGTCAGGTGTTTTCATCAGTTTTTGAAGCTAGGCAATAGACCTCCTAACACAAATTTTAGAGTGGTGCGGAGATGATTTAAAATACATTTTAATGATGATTCACTACCCAAATTTGATTTCAAACAGTTCAAGGTAATCATTGGATCATTGTGCAATGTTAATTGTTTGAAAATGAATTTTTTTTAGCCAGACCCATTTTGGGGCCCAACTAATTATCATCAGATTATTGAGATAGTATTATGGGAATAGTGTGTTGACAAGATGAAATGGGTAGGATATATGATTTTCAAACTGGGGCATTTCAAGTTTTAAATTATTACAAAATGAGTGAAGAAGAATTGATCAAAGTTGGGGATATCCCAGTTGTATCCAACTGAGGCTTAAATGTACTTAAAGCTTAATTTCTTTTTAAAAATTACCTTTCACAATTGATTGTGCATATTTAAGAGAAAGATATTGCAATAAGGAAGTCAATGCTGGTAAGAAGAATGATAAATGGTAAGCATTGAATGACTTCGACACTGGTAAGCAGCTGGAAAGGGAAAATTTGGGAACATGTGTCCTACAAGAGAGAAAAAGAGAAAATTTGTTGAGTTTTTAAAAGTTCTACACAAGAACCAACTTCAACAGTCATAGGTAGAGCATCAGTTGCATAGGGAGATTGAAATTCAAGGTCATCTCCGACATCCAATATACTTTGATTGTTTGGATACTTTTGTGATCAGTGTGGAGTCTATCTTATTCTTGAATATGCTGCAAAAAATGAGAGATCCAACATTGTAAATGTTTCAGTGAAAAGCATGTCAAACATCGGGATATCAAGTCAAAGAATTTGTTAATTGGCATAGTAGAGATCTGTCACAGCTAGCATAAAATCAATGGAACAAGCTCACTAGCGAATGTTTCTTGTGACTCCCTCCCACGTCAAGGATGCCTATAATTTGCAAGGGAGCAGATCTCCATGGCAACAGGCAGAATGAAGGATCCATGCTATCTGTAGGAGGCAGAACGTCCACTAAAATAAAAGGAGTTGCCCATACATTGGGAAGAAGGGGATGCCAAGTGAAAGGAATAGCTCACGCTTTGAAGCATCCTATGGCAGTAGCATCGAGCACAAGCCCCAAGCTGTTAGAACAGAAGAAATCACTCATGCACAAAGGAGGAACTCCCCCAATGCAAGACAAGAACATAACAAGAGTTTTTATGCCAGGAGGGCAGCCCATGGATAGAGCCACATGAATGAGGGAACTCATACGGCATGGCAATAGGGAGATGGTGGATTTCCAATCCCAGGGTAGAATGATGAAGAGGCAAAGCCCCATGTTAGAGAGCCAATGATCATGGTTCCAAAGGAGGCACCCATGTTGCAAGACATTGGAGGTAACAAGGTGAATGCAAGTCCATGGCATTATGAACAACAATATTTCATGGTAGAATTTCCCATGTTTGGAGAGGTGCCAAAGTGAGAAGGAATACACAGTGAGCTCTAATCAATGAAAGAAGAGTGTCCACACTAGGGAATAACAAGGCACGGTGGTAGAGGAGTTGGGTTCTCCATGATTAGCAAAAAATGCTTTTAAGCCTCTCATGACAGGTAAAATTTTAGAGCATCCCAAGCTAAGAAAAACACATCCATGGCTGTAGAACTAGATCTCCACACCTTACAAAGTTGCAGCTTATAGGGAGGTGCCATCTGTAGGAGGCAGTCCATGTCTCAAATGCAATGGAGGCCACAGATAAGAGTATGATGGTAATTTTTCCTCAAAGCAGTGGAAGGTGGTATGAAGATAGTTTATCCCACATGCGTATGTGGATGAACTATGACTATGTATAAATACATAAACTCTCAATGAGCTATGTCTTAAGGACACGAGCTCTGTTGAGCAACTTGTTATTTGGAGGGGCCCATCCAACCAACTCGCACATGAAGTCAAATAATGTTTTGACTTGGATATCCAAGTGCTTGTCGTTAGATCGAGAGGGTTAGTTTAAAAGTTTATGATGTTATGCCAAGTCAGGGGATCAGAGGACGGGAGAGAAAGGTCTATGATCTTACAATTGGCATAAGGTCGTGGGAGTCAAAAATATCATATACGCTGGTACGATGAGGCTCATTCCATAGGGTCATAAAACAAATATTTTAGCCCTCTGATGCTATGAATTTGGCCTTGTCGTATGGTCGAAGGAGGAAAATTTTAAAGCTTAAAATGCCACAAAATTTGCCCATCGTATGATCGGAGATTGAGATCTTCCAAGGTGAGATATTATGAATTTTTATTTTTTGTAAGATCAAAAAGAGGAAATATTGAGTTTGACATAATATGATGATGATTTCATATATTTCAAATACATGAAGGAGGTGGGGCCGACTTGGGCATTTCAGCAAATAAGTATCTAACACTTGGCATGGGAGGGATAAACAAGATATAAAATTGAAAATATATAAAAAATTAAGATTCAAAGTTTTCAACACATAAGTTCATAATATTGAAAGATTTTAATAATTTTAAGATGTTATATAGTTTTAAATATATGATATTTTCAATTTTTCAAATTTATATGATTGTTAGTCTAGGAGCCACAATTTTGAATCAGTCTCAAGGGCACAATTTTTATGCAAAATAGGTAGTATAATATACTGTTAGAACCAGCAAGAAATGAACTTTCCATTTCTAGGGTCATTTTTTGTGCAGGTTTTTGTCGGAAGGAGCTACAAGTAGATTTGTGTTTCTGGGGGTTTCATAGTGATAAGTGCAAATTTGATGTTGCAGATGAAGCTACAATCAGATATAGCCATGATTTCATCATGTATGACTTTATCAGCAACTTTGAGGGTGATCTGATGGTTTTTAATTCAGTTGGTTGCAAATTATGTTTTTTGGCAACAATACATTTAAACTTCACAACAAAAGCAGAAGTGACAAGCAAAGATTAGATTTCAAGCTTCAGCACAGTTTATGAGTAATTCTTGATATTTCTCCATAAGATATTTTGTTGATTATTTTAAATGGGGATATATCAAATACTTTTACATCATTTATGATCTTAATTATAGGTAGTTGAAGGAAGTTCTATTTCAGAAAACTTTAGATTGAAGATTATTTCAGTGGGACACATGTCAAATTCACCTTCTAGATTTTGAAATATCTTCTCTCCTTATATCTTCTTTTTCTGCTTTTTGTAAGGGTTCCAATTTTCATGACTTGTGAGACCACAAGGTTGGCTCTAGCTTTAGAGTTGCGATACCATTTTCTCAGTGTTCTTCTATTATGAACAACATGTTGTATTTCTTTTGAAGCATTTCATATAGTATAGTCATTCATTTTGTATTTACTGAATTTTGACATACAGATGGTGTATTGGTTTCAAGAAAATTAATGCAAGAGTTTAACCTTCTTAGTTTCATTCTAATTCTCATCTCCTTCTTCTATTATCTGTAATGTTTTGTGTTTTAGAACGAAGAGCTTGAACTCAATTGCAGTCCCTTAAGGTTGTATGTCAGGATGAATTTTTTGTTGGAACAAAGATCCATGTAAATGCTTGTTTACATTGATAAGGTTGCAGGTTACACCAGAAGTATTTCACCATAAGTATGAGAGTTGTTATGAAAATTGATGTCTGTTTGCAAGTCAAATAGATAGATCATATGTCTGAATATATGAGCATATTAGGATGTCCATCTGTATGTTAAGGTTTAGTTGATACCCAATGGATAAGGGACTAGTTAGCTTGGACAGTACATGTCCTTTGTTGTTGCATAACCAGGTTATGCTGAGATCAAAACTTTAATTATATATCTTTCCCTTTATGATTAAGGAGCTAAAAGGTTTTCCCTCATTTGGTTTATCAGATTCATGTGATCTGTCATTAGCTATTTCACCCATGAATTCTTGCATAAACTTAGAAGATTAATGGATTTTATTTGTTTTCTAGATTTAGTTGTATGGCTTGACACTGGTACCATATAAACAATCTGAGGTCCACCCACCTAGGTCTTACAGAGCCTAAAGAAGAAGAAGGAATTATTCTTATAGTTGGGCCAAGACTACAGTCAAGTGCATCCATTATAGGAATTTTTTAACCTTAGATGTATAGGTCTGGTTTCTTGGTTATTTTTAATACTGTTAAATTAGGAACCAACAAAATGGTGACTCTACTGGGGACTATTGTAATATGAAAGGTGATTCAATACAGTTATAAAAAAGGCATGTGTAAGGTTTGTTATTAGAAGCAACGTCATGCTGAAGTTTCATGTTTCCTAGTAATGTTTTATCGAGGATAGCAGTAGCTTTGAAGGTTGAAGAAAGATTGTATTGCATTAGTGTTTCCATCATCAGTCAGTTCAACCTAGAAATGTTTTCAAGGTGCTATATTGTCAAAGTCAAGAGTGAACAAGCACAGTTTGTTCTCTATTTTCAAGATTGTAAATCTATAAGAGTGGTTTGATAATTTGTGTTTTCCTACCATTTGAAAGTCTAGTTCAGATTTTATCAAGTAGCAAATCTTGTTTTATTTCTCATTTATGAGTGGTGATTCTATCTCTATACCAGTCTATCCTAGTTGATTTCATGTTTAGAAGTTGGACTTTCAAATGTATGGGAAAATTTGAAGCTCTTGATAGTTTCTTGAAAAGGAAGTGTTTTGACTAAGGTTCGGTGTTTTTTTTTCTACTATTATAAAATTTGAATGTTTGAAGGTGAATCACAACTGTGATTTATTTATCCTTTTAAAGAAGGTGGCTGCACTAAAATGGTTTCATATATGGTGTGAGGAAGTTCATGTTCACACCATTGCCAAAATCAGCAAAGGAAAGTTTGCATCAGCACTAAAGGTATTTTACTTTTCATGAAAGTTGAATGTTAAAATTCATACCTCAACTAAGTGATTTTCAGCATTAAAGAAAGAGGTGAAGTTTTTATTTTAAGATGGATTCAGACATCAGATTTGAGGTTAGTCTGCAATTTTATAATAGTTTGAAAACTATGACTAGTCATATTGTTATGTTGAAAAAGCAAATTCACAATATGATTGTCAGTATAATCAGAGGGAAAATGGGAAGTCTTTAGGGTCTAAATGTTCAACAAGTTTATATAAAGTTTAAATCAGTAATTAGTACAATGCCTTTGCATTCTAGACCGGGGGAATCTTCCCTACCAAGTGTTTTCCTAGATATTATAGCACTTGATTCAATTAATTGGCCAACACCTATAAGGTTACAAGAGCTTTTCAAGCTGAGAAATTCATTAGGGAGATGGAAAGTGATAATGATAGTGTTCATAATGTGTCTCCTAATTATGATAATACATGTGTTGAAAGTCAAGGTGATTATGAATGTAATGAATCTGTAAACAATGATAATTTGTATTCTCAATGTGAAGAGATGGATTCAACTTTTAGTGAATCAAAGGATTACAACCAGTATGAAGAACACAGATATAAAAATTGAAAATGAGTCTTGTGATAGTGAATATGGGTTTGAAGAAGTTTGTCGCAATAGTAGAGGTATTGATTTCCATGATGAAAATGAGCATCATAATTATTCTGATATTTTAGATTGTTGTATTAATGTTGCTACTATTGTAAGTTCTTCATGTCATCTAGATAGTAATCACCGCCAGAAGAAGATTTGTGAGGAAATCTTCTTGACCCTTGATGAGATTTCATATTTTTTGGCTCATGACTTTGAGAAATTTGTAAGTACTTCTATGGATGTGTGTATTCTCCCTCATAGGTTTTCTTCATTTAGTCAAGCCACCTCCCCAATGTTTGATGTGGAACAAGATATAGAATTTGAAAGATCTTTATCAAATTTTGGAGGTGCATATGACAACACCTGAAGTGTATATGCACATGAAAACTTGATAGATGCAGGGAATGTGTTTGAGGGGAAGTTTTCTACTATCTCAATGTTTTCTCATGCTGGTGATTGTAGTTAAATATGTTTTGATACTTTAGATGAAGAGGAAAACATTGAAAATAATGTTGTTGATTCTAATTTTCCTTTTATTACTAACAAATCATGTAATAAGACATTTGATAATTTTAATGTTTTCTCTAACAATTTGTTAGATGAACACAAGGATTGTGATCAAAAAATTTTGGATCAACATTTTTTGAACAGTTTTTCAGATTTGGTGACTGACCATTTGTTTCAATGTGAAGAATTTTCAACAAGTGGTAAATTTGATGTGTTGAGTGATATAGTTGCTAGTAGGCAGCAATTAGATTTTATGTACCCTTCACACCCAAATACACAAGGTGAGTTGCATCTTCATGACATATGCAACTTGGTGAGTGAAGTGGAATATGAATATTTTGTGTTTCTTCTTGATAGCATGCATCTGTCATATATTTATGATGGTTCTCAATTTGATTTTTATATTCAAGAGCATGTTGATATGCAAATTCATAGTGAGCAAGATGAAGAAAATATGTCTAGTTTTTATATGCACTATGAAAGTGATGATGAGAGTTTTGTTTTGCCTAACAAAGTGATTGAAAGTACTAACGTGTTGGGTGAAACAAAGGATAATCAAAGTTTTAGTTTACTTCAAGGATATGTTAATGAGAATCAGGTAAACGACAAAGGTAGGAAGCTTTGAGAACTTTTCGGTGGCCTGGGGTCACCATCTTGTACAGTTAGAATAATTTCCTTGTTTTCAATAGTTGTTCAGAGAAAATTTTGAGTTGTCTACTTCCTCCAGAGATCTGAATTCTTGCCATGCCCGCAAGGGGCATGCATCCCCAGACAGAGCCACTGATGGTGCTCAAAATTGCATTCCCATTTTGAGTGTCCATTCCAAGTTTTGAGCCCCTATTACTTTTCATGCATATGTACCTGGCTATTGTATTATGGTCTAAGAGGTGTTTTAGGTTTCTAACACCTTGCATTCAGCCTATCTAATTATTCTATGATGATAAATTGATATTTTGAAACATTCTATGAAGTTCTATTTTGAGCAGTCCTCACTTCTGCATTTTCTACCCAAGTGTCAAACAATTATCAGAGGGCATGTTTGCATTTGAATATATGGTACTTGGTTATTTTTCATGATTCACCACTTTTAGGATGTTTAACATGCATAACAAAGAACATATTTTTCAAGTTTCAAGTCATTTCAACATGTTTTGACTAGGTTTTGAATCTCTCAAAGTTGGTTAGTTTCTTCTATTGTAAATCTGCATATTGTTCATATTTTTGGGTAGCCCTGTTTGACAAGTAATAACTTTTGACTAGTTGACCCAAATAATAAATTTCCTTTTGCATCATACTCTAGGGGTCAAAGACTTGCTACGCATTGAATTTGAGATTTTGACAAATTTGTTTGATCAGTTTTCAAATTTGATTCCATTTGCAATTTATTAAGTTTCACTGGTAATCAGAAATGCAGATTGATCCATAGCCCTATTTGAGATATCATATCTTTGAGTCTGTGATTACCTAGATCGAATGGTTTCTTCCTCTGTGTTCTATATTGAAAATACTACAAGTGTGCCAATTTTTAAGTCTTGAAAAATCACTTTGCACACTTTCCTAGGTCCATTCCATTTGTAAAAATCATTATCTTGTCAATGTTTCTAGTCCTGCAAATCTAGGTAGCCAACTTCAGACCTTCGCCAAATACGTCCCATGATTTTTCATGAGTTTGAATCATAGAATTACATTTTCCTCATGGCAATGAACCAATGCCCCAATTTCTAGATCCTCAAGTGCCCATTTGCCCAGTTTTCAAAGCTAAAACCAAACCCATTTTATTGTTTTCTGACATGTTTGATTTGTAGGCAATTTTAAATAGGCATGTTCAGAGACCAATATCTTTTGACCCTGGTGTCATCATGTGACAAGATTTGGCAGGTTGTTTGAATGTGTCAAAAAGAATAGAAGTTCAAAGTTTCAGAGCCTGGTCAGGTGTTTTCATAAGTTTTTAAAGCTAGGCAATAGAACTCCTAACACATATTTTACAGTGGTGCAGAGATGATTTAAAATAAGTTTTAGTGATGGTTCACTACCCAAATTTGATTTCAAATAGTTCAAGGTGATCATTGGATCATTGTGCAATGTCAGTTGTCCACAAACAATTTTTTTTTTAGCCGGACCCATTTTGGGGCCCAGCTGATTATCATCAGATTACTGAGACAATATTATGGGAATAATGTGCTAACAGGATGAAATGGGTAGGATATATGATTTTCAAACTGGGGCATTTCAAGTTTTAAATTCATTACAGAATGAGTGAAGAAGAATTGATCAAAGTTGGCGATATCCCAGTTGTAGCCAATTGAGACTTAAATGTACTTTAAGGCCAATTTCTTTTTAAAAATTATTTTTCACAATTGATTGTGCATATTTAAGAGAAAGATATTTCCATAAGGAAGTCAATGCTAGTAAGAAGAATGATAAATGGTAAGCATTGAATGACTTCGACACTGGTAAGTTGTTGGAAAGGGAAAATTTGGGAACATGTGTCCTACAAGAGATAAAAAGAGCAAATTTTTTGAGTTTTTGAAAGTTCTATACAAGAACCAACTTCAACAGTCATAGGTAGAGCATCAGTTGCATAGGGAGATTGAAATTCAAGGTCATCTCTGACATCCAATATACTTTGATTGTTTGGATACTTTTGTGATCATTGTGGAGTCTATCTTATTCTTGAATATGCTACAAAAAATGAGAGCTCAAACATTGTAAATGTTTCAGTGAAAAGCATGTCAAAAATCGAGATATCAAGTCAGAGAATTTGTTAATTGGCATATTGGAGATCTCTAACAGCTAGTAGAAAATCAATGGAACAAGCTTACTAACGAATGTGGCTTGTGACTCCCTCCCACGTCAAGGATGCCTATGGTTTGCAGGGGAGTAGATCTCCATGGCGGCAGGCAGAATGAAGGATCCACGCTATTTGCAGAAAGTAGAACATCCACTAAAATAAAAGGAGCCGCCCATACATTGGGAAGAAGGGGACGCCAAGTGGAGGGAACAGCTCATGCTTTGAAGCATCCTATGGCAGCAGCATTGAGCACAAGCCCCATGCTATTAGAACAGAAGAAATCACTCATGCACAAAGGAGGAACTCCCCCAACACAAGACAAGAACATAAAAAGAGTTTTTATGGTAGAAGGGTAGCCCATGGACAGAGCCGCATGCATGAAGGAACTTATAGGGCATGGCAATAGGGAGATGGTGGATTTCCAATCACAGGGAAAAATGATGAAGAGGCAGAGCCCCATGTTAGAGAGCCCACAACCATGGCTCCAAAGGAGGCACCCATGTTGGAAGATGGTGGAGGTAACAAGGAGAATGCAGGTCCATGGCGTTATGAATAGCAACATTTCATGACAGAATTTCCCATGTTTGGAGAGGCACCAGAGTGAGAAGCAATACATAATGAGCTCTGATCAATTGAAGAAGAGCGTCCATGTTGGGGAATAACAAGGCATAGTGGCAAAGGAGTCGAGTTATCCATGATTAGCAACAAATTCTTTTAAGCATCTCATAAAATTTCAAAGCATCCCATGCTAAGAAAAACACATCCATGGCTGCAGAACTGGATCTCCACGCCTTGCAAAGCTACAGCTTATAGGGAGGTGCCATCTATAGAGGTAGTCCACGTCTCAAATGCACTGGAGGCCATAGATAAGAGGATGCGAGTGGTTTTTCCTCGCAGTAGCGAAAGGCAATATGAAGATAGTTTATTGCACATGTGTATGTGGATGAAACACTCAATGAGCTATGTGTCTTAAGGACACGAGCTCTGTTGAGCCACTTGTTATTTGGAGGGGCCCATCTAGCCAGCTGGTGTACAAAGTCAAATGATGTTTTGACTTGGATATCCAAGTGCTTTTCATCATATTGTAAGGCTTAGTTTAAAATTTTATGATGTTATGCCAAGTCGGGGGATCGAAGGATAGGAGAGAAAGGCCTACGATCTTACGACTGACATAAGGTCGTGGGAGTCAAAAATATCATATACGATGGTATGACAAGGCCCATGCTATAGGGTCATAAAATAAATATTTTAGCCCCCTGATGCTACAAATTCGGCCTTGTCGTATGGGCGAAGGAGGAAAATTTTAAAGCTTAAAATGCCACGAAATTCGCCCATCATATGATCGGAGATTGAGATCTTCCAAGGTGAGATATTACGAAAATGTTGTTGTCGTAAGATTGAAAAGAGGAAATATTGAGTCTAAGATAATACGATGATGATTTCATATATTTCAAATACATGAAGGAGGTGGGGCCCGCTTGGGCATTTCAGCAAATAAGTATTTGACACTTGGCATGGGAGGGATAAAGAAGATATAAAATTGAAAATATATTTAAAAAATTAAGTTTCAAAGTTTTCAACACATAAGTTCATAAAATTGAAAGATTTTAATAATTTTAAGATGTTATATAGTTATAATTATATGATATTTTAAATTTTTCAATTTTATATGATTGTTCATAGTCTAGGAGGCACAATTTTGAATCAGTCTCAGAGGCACAATTTTTATGTGAAATAGGTAGCATAATATACCATTGGAACTGGCAAGAAACAAACTTTCCATTTTCAGGGTCAATTTTTGTACAGGTTTTTGCTGGAAGTAATTATAGGCAGATTTGTGTTTCTGGGGGCTTCTCAATGATAAGTGCAAATTTGATGTTGCAAATAAAACTGTAATCATATATAGCTATGATTTCATCATGTATGATTTTATCAGCAACTTTAAGGGTGATCTGATGGTTTTAAATGTAGTTGGTTGCAAATTATTTTTTTGGCAACAATACATTTAAACTTCATGGCAAAAGCCGAAGTGACAAGCAAAGATCAAATTTCAAGCTTCAACATAGTTTATGACGAATTCTTGATATTTCTCCATAAGATATTTTGTTGATTATTTTAAAGGGGGATATATCAGATAGTTTTGAATCATTTATGATTCTAATTACAAGTAGTTGAAGGAAGTTCAATTTTAGCAAACTTCAGATTGAAGATTATTTAAGTGGGACACATGTCAAATTCACCTTTCAGTTTCTGTGATATGTTCTCTCCTATATATCTTCCTTTTCTACTCTTTGTAAGGGTTCCAATTTTTATGACTTGTGAGACCACAAGGTTGGCTCTAGTTTTAGAGTTGTGATACAATTTTCTCAATGTTCCTCTATTATGAACATCATATTGTATTTCTTTTGAAGCATTTCATATAGTATAGTCATTCATTTTGTATTTACTGAATTTTGACAGATGATGTATTGGTTTCATGGAAATTAATGCAATAGTTTAACCTTCTTAGTTTCATTCTAATTCTCATCTCCTTCTTCTATTATCTGTAATGTTTTGTATTTGAGAACGAAGATCTTGAACTCAGTTGCAATCCCTTAGGGTTGTATGTCAGGATGAATTTTTTGTTGGAACAAAGATCCATCTAAATGATTTTTTACATTGATAGGGTTGCAGGTTACACCAGAAGGATTTCACCATAAGTATGAGAGTTGTTATGAAGATTGATGTTTGTTTGTAAGTCAAATAGATAGATCATATGTATGAATATACGAGTATATTAGGATGTCCATCTCTATGTTAAGGTTTAGTTGATACCCAATGGATAAGGGACTGGTCAGCTTGGAGAGTACATGTCCTCTGTTGTTGCATACCTAGGTTATGCTAAGATCAAAACTTTAATTGAATATCTTTCCCTTTATGTTTAAGGAGCTAAAAGGTTTTCCCTCACTTGGTTTATCAAATTCATGTGCTCTATCATTAGCTATTTCACCCATGAATGCTTGCATAAACATAGAAGTTTAAGGGATTTTCTCTATTTTCTAGATTCAATTGTATTCCTTTACACTGGTACCATATAAAGATTCTAAGGTTCACCCACCTAGGTCTTACAGAGCCTGAAGAAGAAGAAGGAATTATCCTTATAGGTGGCCCAAGACTGCAGTCAAGTTCAACCATTATAGGAATTTTCTAACCTTAGATTTATAGGTTAGGTTTTTTGGTTATTTTCAAAACTATTAAATTAGGAACCAACAAACCCCTAGGGACATGGGGTAATCGATGCAATGGTTCGAATGGGTCATATAATAATAATAATAATCGTATATTACTATATTATATTTATTAATAATAATATATTACTATGTTATATAATAATAATATTAATATACTAATATATAATCATATATAATAGTTTTTGATTTCCCACACTTGTCCAATTGACTTCCCTCCAAATTTTGGGCAATTATTTCATGTACCCAATATCATATCGGGTATCCAATCTTGAATCAGATACCTGATATGGGATTGGGTACCCAAATTGTTTTATCAGCAAACTTTTCCCAAAATACTCTCCATCACTACAAACCCAACAATCATATTTTTTTCGGTCATTTTCATGGGTTTGGAGAAAAAAGATTGTTTGGGGCTCCATCGACCAAAAAGGTTGCTGCAAGATTTGATTAGGTGTTTGGTATTGTTGTTTGAATGGGGAGCAGTAGTCATCGAAAGGCTAGATGCAAAAGGAAGGTATCAAAGGAAGAGATAAGGCATGTTAAATGTGAATCAAGTTGATGTATTGATCGAAGGTAAAATCATAGACTCATAAAATGAATATGTTCAGTTGGGGAATGAAAATGTACCAATTGATAATGATAATGTCAAGATTGAAAATTTGGAGAATAAAAATTTACTAGTTCATAATGTAAATGCCATGATTGACCATGTTGAAAATGAAAATGCACAGGAACGTTACATATCTCCTAATTATAATTGACATGAAGGTCCTAAAACACCAAAATGGATTATTGAAATTGATGAAATGATTATTAATATTTTGGAAGGAAAAAAATCATAAAGAACCATTCGATTATGGGCTTCAAGACTATATAAAAAAAAATTCGAAAACAAGACAGTGGTGGAGCAATGTCAACTTTTTATGCACCTATTAAAGATGAAAAAGATGAAACCTATGCTTTCCAAATTGAAGATTTGTGTCAATAAGAAAATGGAAAGAAATGCCATTATTGTGAAGAATATTTTCAGTGCTCTCAATAATATTAGGAAAAATAGTAGGGAGAAGGATAAGAGAGTTGCTCAAAGGTTATTACAACCTCTTTGGTAAGTCATCATTTGATAAAGGGTTGATATTGAGACAAACTTGTATTGTCTTGAACCTAAATCATACTAGTTTGAGAAGAGCCCTTACTAGATGAGAGCAAATTGACAATCCTCTTCAAAATGATACATGGGTTTTTGGTGGGTGACTTCCACGTGTTGATAAGAAGCTAACTAATGATGTGAATTAAGAAATTACATAGTTTTGGCACTCTAGCTCAAGAGTATCACCCAATGCTAAAGACATGTTGAAGCTGAGAACTGGCATTAGAGACCACATGCCACATCTTAAACATTATTTGGAGTAAATCAAACTATGTTCAAAAAATTTAGAGAGAGTCATCCAAGATTACATATATCATAAAGGGCTTTTGAATCCTTGAAGCCATTTTATTGTGTGTCACTTAAAATTTGAAATACATGTTGCAAATATCATGTGGATTTTTCTATGCACCATGAACTATTGTGCTCCATCCATTCTACTTTGCATAGTAAAGAAATGTTGGAGAATTGTGGTGCTAATAGGCTTCCAAAATCATCGAGAGACTTGCCAGATAAATTTTTATGTCTTAAATTTTATGGTAGTTTGTTTATATAAATTCTTGCTTAAATGAGAAGTGTTCAACATGTGGTGGCTTATCCAAGCTTGACACATGCTTCCATGAGGGGTGCAAACAAGATCTTGGTAGGACAATGGTAGAAAAAATGGTATATGAAATGGTGAAATACACATTGAAGAGTGGAGGTGAGGGCTTTAGATGTGAATTGGTTGTAAAAGAAATTAGTGTGGCTAATTTTATTTCAGATTTCAATACAAATATTTTCTACAAATATGCAAGGCATAGTCATAGGTCTCAGTGGTTGGATCAACAATTTAGAATGTGTAAGGAGACTTTTCCTATTGACACTATTATATCAGTTGTTGACTATGTAGAAAACTACAAATTACAGCCCCAAAATGAGATAATCTCAATATTACAACTCCATTCAAATTGTTATTTTTGTCCACATAACATATAGGCATGCCCTTAATAGTGTAGAAGATAATCAAAATATTATTAGAGAGAACCATTTTTACATGATTGATGATAGATCTCTCTCTCATGAGTTTGTGCAACATTGTTTCGAGAATTATTTTGATTTCTTATAGGAGCATGACATTGCTATGGATAGACATATCATTTGGTTAGATAATTGCACAGGTCAATTCAAGAATGCTCGCATGTTTTATTGGTTGTGTAGGATGCACATAGAGAGGGGGGTGCCTCATATTAAGAATTTTTTTGAGTCCAACCATGGGAATGGGGAACATGATGGAGTAGGGGCATGTGTGAAGAGAACTCTAGTTAAGGAGAAATTGAATATTTCAAGAGTAAAGCTTCTTGATGCTTGTAGCGTTGTTGATTGGTGTAGTTCAGCATTATCATAGGGGGGACTCTTGATTCAACAGTACACAAGTTCTTTTGGTTAGTCGAGGAAGGGTCCATAGGTGATAGATTAGATTGTACTACTATTAGAGACTCATCAAAAGTGCATTCATTCTGAAGCTCTGATTCTAGTACATGGACCATTTAGACATGACAGCTAGCTCTCTTTTGTCCTAGTTGTTTTTAGTGTGATTGGGATCACTGTGAGTTGAGTGAGTGGGTAGACAAATGGGCTCCACATTATATTACTTCATTGTCTATCATACTCTCTATCAGAAATGGTGACATGGAAAGTTTAATTAAGCATAACCATCTATAAGATCTTGTTCATACAGGACATGTCTTTGCATTGGTTGCACCATAGGGGAATGATGAGAAATTATATTACTAGTTAGCACGTTATGTAAGAGGTAAACAAAAGCTTGCACAACCGATCACAAATGATGATGGATTTACATATCCTATTGATTCAGTTTTTGTTGTTGTTGTCGGTGAAACTTTGAACGCTACAGGATGGTCATGTTGAGTCTACAATAACCTATCTCATTTCAGAGAGATCACATTCCATTTGGATTCGGCACAATAATCTCTATTTATGCCAAAACTTGCAGTGTGCCTCAATCCATTAGTGCATCACTGCCCAACTTTGAAACCACTGATCTTAGCATCAAATCATCAGTGTCATTAGCTCTAGATAGGTGGGTGAACCCTAGTGACACCCTTGTGCCAGCCACGGAGAGCCTCCAACATTCACAGTCACCCCGTACTGAAGAGTCTCTAAGGTGCTCTAAGTGCATTTGGAGGTTGATTTCAAGGGTAATAACTTAGAGCTTGTGGGGGCCATCAATGAAATGTTGAATGATATAGGATGGTCATGTTGAGGTCTAAAATAGCCTATCTCATTTCATAGAGATCACATTTAGTTTGAATTCGGCACAACGATCTCGCTCAATGCCAAAACTTACAGTGTGTCTTAGTTCATTGGTGCATGAATACGCAACTTTGAAACTGTTGATCTTAGCATTGAATTGTCAATGACATTAGCTCTAGATGGACAGGTGAACTCTAGTGACACCCTTGTTCTAGCCGTAGAGAGCCTCCAATTTCTACGGCCACCTCGTATCGAAGAGTCTCCAAGGTTCTCTAAGTGCATTTGGAAGTCAATATTCTGATGGTTGTAACTCAGAGCTTGTGGGGGCTATCAATGAAATGTCAAATGCTACAAGATATTCATGTCAAGATCTACAATAACCTATCTCATTTTGGAGAGATCACATTCCATTTGGATTCGGCTCGATGATCTCTCTCAATGCCAAAACTTGCAGTGTGCCTCAGTTCATTGGTGCATCATTCTACAAATTTGAAACCACTAATCTTTGCATCAAATCATCAGTGCCATTAGCTTTGGATGGGTGGATGATCCATAGTGATATCCTTGTTCTAGTTGCAAAGAACTTCCAATGTTTGCGGCCACCTCATATCGAAGAGGTGCTCTAAGTGTATTTGTAGGTTGCTCTTCCAAGGGTCATAACTCAGAGTTCATGGGGGCTATTGGTGAAAAATTGAATGCTACACAATGGTCATGTTGAGGTCTAAAAAACCTAGTGAAACCCCTATTTTGACCATAGAGCCCCAATAGCATTTACGACCAGTAGATATTGAAACGTCTCGTAACACCAAAGATGGACTCCTATGACCAAATTGGCCATGGATTTGGCTAACTGTAGACATCTTAAGGGATTGTAGAGATCATTTCAAATTAAACATATATGATATAATTTCAAATAAACATTGCATCAAAATTTGATAATAAAGGTTGTTAAAATGTTCTTCATAAATTATTCCATTTCAATTGAATATAAAAAACATGATCAAAATGAATAATATTTCATAAACATGAACAATACACATGATCCATGATAAATTGAACAATACTATAATAAATTAATATGTACATCATTGTGCACATAAATAACAAAAATATATATCAAAATACATGTATCCATAGACAAATTACACTAATATATATCAAAGTTCATGTATCCATAGAAAATTAAGCAAATATATATCAAAATACATAGATCCATATACAAAATGTAGTTGATCATGCCATTGAAATGTGTATAATATAAATATTTTTGTATACAATGTGGAATATGCCATATCAGAATGTCTCTCGATGCATCTTATGACAACTATACTATCCTATGTGGTAGGTGGATGATCAAAATGCAGCATCTTCGCTAAACTAGGTGGATCAGATGCCTCCTACATAAACAAAAAAGGAAAACCCAAAGTTAGACTCCTAAATTTATATGAGTCTATGCATCTAACATTGAAATACTCAAATGCATAATAATCCTTTTTTTAATGAAGATTCATAGTATTAAACTTTCATCATAAATACCTCTCTTGTCACCTCCTACGTCGGTCAGGAGTCCTCTCATATGTCAAGATGCCTGGAACGTGGTTGGTTGTGGATTGTATATGTTCAAGTATGTTTGTTAGACAGATCTACAACTTAAACTATAACATTATAATTCATAGCATTACTAAATTTATAACATATAATCGATAGTTCAAACTACAACTTACCTATGTCGACTCCTCCTCTGGATATAATGGTTGTGTGAGCAAAGATACAAAACTCTAATGTCCAGCCTCCTATGCACTAGGTGTTTCCTGTGAGATACCAAAGCCTAGTTGTTAATATCATGGAAATCAGTTTTGAATTTTTTTATGAAAATAAAGAAAATAACAAACAAATGATACTTATACATATGATGGGGCTCTTGCTACAAATGGAAATGCCAGAGGGTACGTGTTGCCAAATCTTCTTGGACTCATCACCAAAAGCCACACCTTTTACGATAAAGAATGTAATTAAATTTAATCAACATAAATATTTTACAAGAATACATCGATATTTAATCACTTTAAAAGCACCTAATTATCTTTCCCTTGTCAATGGGCTCTATCTCACCCCCCGCACTCTGCCCCCCATTGACAAGTGATACCTACAAGAGAAAAGAAAGATTAGAAACCATATATGCTCCAATACCAAATAGAAAAACAATGAGAACACAACATAATATATCATAGATAGCTCAAGGCCAAATGAAATAGCCGAGAGCATGACATTATCAACCTATCTAAGCTCCTCCTTAGTCATTCACTAAACATGAATGAAGATCACATACATGTATAAGTCAATATGGGTTAAAACTACTCTATTATAAAGATTAACTTTAAATCACATATGTCGTAACAAAAAAATGTATACATGTATTGACATAGAAGGATACCATGCCCCTCCTCTCTCACGTCAGGGTATGTAGCCTCTATATGCGCATCTGGTGTATCATCCTCCTCAAATATAAAGTGATACTCAAAAAAATCACCTATGGGACCTAGACAAATATTCTTGTGTTATGTAACTATGGGGCACACAAGCATGTGATGAGCTCATCGATGATGACCTTTCACCAACATCATCAACACAGGGAGGCAACACTAACCTAGCCTAGGATATCAATAGGCTACTTAATCTATGGATGGGTCTAATCGTCTGAGAGCTAACCTCCACAATGATATTAAAATGTTGCATTGGAGGAGGGGGGGAGACATCATTAGGGGGGACAAAAGTTCTAGCTTTCTTCCGCTGGGCAAAGGGTCTATCTTGAGGAACTCCTCCTCCTACACCCATGTTGGACCTCATGCTCCAGTAGTTCACCTTGAGGTGCAACACAAATTTGGCATACAATTTTCTAATGAAATAGAATGGCACCTCTATATTTCTTTGTGGAGGTTTGTCAAAAACCATCCACTAATGACTCCAAAAGTTTGCTCACATAGCCTCATTTTTACACTATTTAATTGATAATTTGGGATTTTTGTGGTCTATTATTTTACCATTTTTTGGGTTTGCAAAAAGGTTAACTATATCATCTTTACTTATGTTTAGGGCTGCAACCTCATCATAGTCCAACCCATCATCAAACTTGGCATGCATTTCCTCATGCCAGTGAAGAGCATAATTTTGTTCATTGGTAAGTGTTTGAATATTATCCATTATGGTATTTAATGTGGATAACATGGGAGCCAATACAAGTATACTATTATATGTGGTTTGCAAAACCCTCAGTTTGGTGAGATTTTATTCTATCAAATCTTCAATTCAAGGAGGGTTTTAAGGGGGTAGGGGATTGTTTGGTGGACAATTTTGAGGGGGTACTAGATCGTTTGGTGGAGGGTTTCAAGGAACATTTTTTCCTAGCTCAATGTCATCATTCGGGTTAGCCATACCTATTAAATTGCAAAACAACATTTCTATTAAAAAACCTAATTCTCAACAATTTTTATTAAAAAATCTAATTTTCAATCATTTCTATTTAAAGTACCTAATTTATATTAAAATTCATTCAAAATCATAAAAAATTACAAAAAAATTGTTACCTATATCATGTACTTGTTCCTATATCTGATACCCAAAATGGAGGTAGCACAAACCAAACTCAAATGCAAATGCCTAATTTTCTCTCAACTTATTTTCTTTTTAAATTCCTAGTCCTAGGTTTCAGTTATCCAATCTTAGATCGAATACCCGATATGATATCAGATACCTGATAATGGATAGGATACTCGATAAGGTTTGGCCCAACCTTTTTGTCTTGGTATCAAGATGGGTGGAAAAAAGTTAGAGCAGATTTTGAGATGCTTTTAGACGTTTTCAAACTCCAATTTTTTTCACATCACCACTTTTTGGCACACCATGATCCTGCACATAACCCACAAAGTTTGAAAAGTAGAGAAGAATCTCTAATGGATGATGTCTCTCTATGGTTACATCCTACTCCTCTAGACATGCATGTTTGTAACACTCCAAATCATTATGAGGCTCCAACCAACATTACCTTGATAGTTTAGAAGGAATTACATGTAAAGGATGGAGTTTTGAAAGGTTTTATGGATAACATAACAAGAAATTTTAAGTATCTTGGAGAAGATTAGAATCTAAACATCCTTTTTCTTCCTAACTATTGTTGCCTCCATCAAAGGATTCATTCAGAGTTGGAATGTGTTAGTTGCTAAGATGAAGTATTTAATGCATTAGCACATATAGATCAACCTATTGAAATTGCTAAAAGTAATGAAATTATTTCAAGTTTTGATGTTGCAATAAGTGTGGACATCCTAAGAAATTTTGAGGATGAAAAAAAAAATTAAAGTTCCAAAACTCCATGGAGTTGCAAAAATTCTCAAAATTGCAAAAAATGATGGAAATGCAGAAGATCTTGAGGTTGGTGAGATTTTTGAATCATGAAGTCACCAAGAAGAAGATACCAATGCTTCCTACTTTGATATTGATCCCCCATTGAATAATGATAAGATACCTCCCTCAAAATAAGATATGTCATTAGAAGAGATGGATAGAGTACTTAATTTGGTCTCAAGCTTGACTAAGGAAATGTCTATGTGTGGGTATTCTACACATATGTCATACCATGCAATAACTGAGTCATGTGGAATCCATCCATTTGGGTTCCATTCAAAAGTAAGTTGTCCTAATTTCGTGTTAGCTTGGGACATTTCAATGGAGGGTAAGTATGATTTTGAACATGATTCTTTGGGATATGATGGAGAAAACACCTTGATTAATAATATTAATAAATCGTGTAATTTGAAAGGAAGGTGTATGATTGAGTTTTCTAGTCCCAAGGATCCTAAAGGTGACAATTCTTGGTTTAAGGCTAATGATGGTGATAATAAGGACCATAAACATAATGTTCTATCTTTTGGGTATTGTTATGATAGCTATATTACATCATCAATGCTAATGTTTCCATGTGGGCATGGAGTTGTGTACCATGAGATAAGACCTCCAGAAAGAGAAATTACAATGTGTGAGTCTACCCCTATGGTGGGGGACTCAGTAGATTAGGTGATATCTTTCCATTATCCCTCTTAGTTTCACGATTTTAAATTTGAATATGATGTTAAAGGTAAGAAAACGTGTTTGTGGATTAATCATAACCATGAAGAGTGACCACAACTTCTGATTTTATGTGATTTGTACCCAAAATTTGAACCAAAATTGCCCAAGTTTTATTTTTCTAAGTACAAAGACAAGTCAACATTTTTCAAAACTATATGGGTTGGGTTATTACTATTGCACATAATGATAAATCTACTAACAATGACCCCAATGTTCTTATTATATAGGGTTTTTTGTATACACTTTTTTTTTGTTTTTTGTCTTTTTAGTTAAGTGTTAGTTTTCTTTGTGTCGAGTCTATTTTGGTTTTTTTTTTTTGCATCTTTTTTCTTCTTTTTCTTTTTAGTCTTTGAGTTAGGGAGTCACCATATTTTTTTAGGGATGTTCCCAACATGTAGTCCACCCCAATTGGTCTCGATTTCTAGAAGAGATGTTTCTTCGTCAAAAGCATTTGGATAACTTTTTTTCTTGTACAAACTAAATACAGATGTTGCTTGTAGGTAAAGAGGACTTTCAGCCTTAAAATTAGATTCTAGATTGATCGCTCTCAACACTTCACAAATTTAAAGAATTGGTCATCTAGGTTGCTTTCAACCCAAGTGGACAATGGCTAAGGGATAGTCCAAATTTTCTAGTTTGAACAAAGGATTTCCCCAGGGGCTTATCAAAATCAATCGTTGGCATGTTAGTTTCTGAAAGTTCATTAAAAGAGGAATGCACGAGTCATCAGATTGGAAAAGGTCCATAAGAAAGGAACACCAACATCTTGATCACACTGTCTAATTGTTGACAAGAGAATTTCTTTTTTAAATGGTGTCATCAAATAGGATTCTAGAATTTGGTATGAACCAAAATAAGGTGATCAATGGGAGCTAGCACAATATAGTCATTGGCTCACTTCAAACAAACAAAAGTTTCAAGGAAGAATCAAGTGGAAATGCACAAGCTCCATGAAGCTGAAAAATGGATCACCAGAAATATGAAAGACAAGTAAATGATGACTCATTAAGAGCCCTCTAGATGGCTTCTCACATATGGTCATATAGTGATTGGAAATTTGTTGATGGGGATTTCTCAAACTTTCGTCGATCAGTGAAAGATTGTTTCTATGTTGTTGCACACTCGTGGTGGTTAGAACTTAGGAGCATCAAGGGAATTAAGACACTAAACACACACTAAGCGTGAGAATTGAAAAGTTTGAGTTTATTGTTTGAAGTTCTCAAAAGCCACTGGTGACATCTAGAATGGGTTTGAAAATTGTTTGCTAATAAAGAAATACCTTTGTTATTTCTTTATTTTGTCGGGGCTATTTGTTGTGGTTCCACAACACACGCCCCATTTTCAACTTCAGAAATGGGGACCCCCTTTTTTACAGAAGTTTGTTTGTTAGAATGGGGTATCTTCCAAGATGTCTCAAGGAGTGAAATTTTTCTAGTTTGGGTTTAGGAGTCTGGCTAGTTAGTGTATTTTTTAACCCCTAACACTATTATATTGATGTTTATCTTTTATGTAGGTCATCATGGCATCCTCATCATCCATAGCACACAAAAAATACTGTGGTATTACATGTGCATTTTCAAAGCAGGTGCCTTGGGATTTCAGATAGAAGAAGTAGGAGTTCACGTATATGACAATGTTGAGCTATAGTGTGGGATTAAATCATCAAAAAGATGAAAATAAGTACACTAGAGTGCTCCCAAACTCCATTTGAGCAAAACTCAGAAACCATTTTCAAATTTGAGAACTTTGATTTTTTGGTAAATTGAGCACCTTCCACACTTCCCTGAAGGTGTGAAGGTGTGTAGGTCCATAGGTGCAAAATTTGATGATTATGTGAAGGAATTATCTCTTGAAGGTGTGCAAGTGCACAATTCTAAAGTCTTAAAGATACCCAAAGTCCCAAAGATGACAAGGTGTGAAGGTGCGCATGTGCAAAGGTGCGCATGTGCAAAGTTGCGCTGGTGCGCAATTCTAAAGTCTTGAAGATGCTGAAAGTTCACAAGATGCCAAGGTGCGTAAGTGTACAATTTTACAAATTTTTGAAGTGCAATGTGCATAGGTTCACAAGGTGCACAAATGGGCCTAAATCATCGAAGAGATCAAAATAAGTACACTAGAGTAATCTAAAATCCCATTTGAGAAAAACTCAGAAACCATTTTCAAAAGAGAGAAGTTTGATTTTTTTGGTGAATTGAGCAGCTTGCACACTTTCCTAAAGGTGTGTAGGTGCGAAGGTGCACAATTTGTAGATTTGGTGAATGAGTTGTCTCTAAAGGTGCACATATGAGCATATTTAAAAAAATCCACATGCCCCCGAGGTCCCAAACATTACCATGAATTCCTCATCTTTTGTTGCAACTAAGATCACACTCAAACTCATAACTTTCAAGTTTCAGGGAATGCCCAAGAAGTCACACTTCATGATTTCCGTAGGGAAGTAAGGGTAAAGTATGAAGCTTTAGACTTATTAGCTCCTCAAGAAATCACATATGTCATCCAAAATTTCAAAGGGAAATATCCACACATCATTTTGGTATAAAGGGGAAGAAAACCCAAATGCTGGAAATCAAGTTTTGACACTTAGAAGAATTTTTGCATTTTTGGATCATGTCATCAAGGTGCGCAGGTGCGATGGTGCACTTTTTCCAAGGTACACTTTTCTCAGAGGTGCATTAATAGTTAACTGTCACTTGTTATTTTGGAGCATTTCATGCATCATAAATGCATTTTGACAAAAATTCAACTCCCAGAGACACCTAGAGAAGGCCAAGCTTCCATTTTTAGAGCTCTCAGTGACTACTAGATAATCTCATGGCTTCTGTCTTCTAATCTCATTTTGTTTTTTAAGCCATGTAAAGGCTTGTGCACCCATTAGTTGATATAAACAATGGTGGAGACCCACTTAGCACCATTTAGAGAGTCAGTTTGAATGTAATTAGCTTTATTTTATTAGTTTTTAGCTTAATGTTTGCATTAGAAGAACTCTCACTCCTAACATAAAAGGAGGAGAGGATTTATTTTAAATACATAGATGTAATATGTACTCAAGGTTGTTATTTTGATGCAATAATATATGATATTGGTCCTCTCATTCTGAGTGTAGTTATTCTTGCCAGAGTGTGTTATTTTTGTGAATATATGTTCATGAATTATAATGGAGCTAATGGTTTTATTGTGTTGTTATAATTTTGCAATTCTTTAGTTCTAGTATTTGCCTTATGTTAACAAATTGCGTTGTTGTGACGAACTAGAGAAAGGATCATCTTTGTTCTTGCATAGCATTTTGTCTCATGTGAGTGCACTTTTTGTAGCCTCATGATTTGATGAAACATGAAACATCTTTTGGTTATTATTGAACTTCCCATCGACAATTGCATCAATGGAGTTGAAGCGATGTTCCTAATTTCATTGGTTTCCTACCAAACTCTTTTGATAGTTTAATTCGCAAACATGTTTTTACTTTGGCTTATGTCCATTAGGAATTTCCTATTCAATTATTTGCTTCAAATATCTTGTTACTGTATCTTTATTATTTTCTTTTCAAACACTTAGTGAAAATATGGATTCATATAGTTGCATTAATAATGTATTCATCATAAAATAGAAAATACGAAAATATATCTCTTTTGTGGTTACATTTCAGCAATAGGTGTGCAGATTGGTGGGTACTAGCAAAGGCCTCCTTGTAAACATACACATTTATCTTCAATTGAGTTACCCAGTACGTTGAAGAACAGTCATCCAAAACCTTGGAGTTGGTTATTGATCAGCTTTTCAAGAGAGAGGTCTGAAAGGATTTATGTTGTTAAGCATCATGCAAAATGATCACTCAATAGTTGGTACCTACCAATCTGCACAACTTTGTTAAAATGTAACTACAAAATAGATATATTTTTATATTTTTTGTTTTATGACGAATGTAGTTGCTAATCAATGCAACTATATGAATTCCTATTTTAACCAAATATTTTAAAAGAAAATAGTGAAGATATAGTAATGAGAGATCTAAAGAAAATTACTGAAAGGGAAATTCCTAATGGACATAAACCAAAGTAACAACATGTCTATGAATTAAATTATCAAAAGGATCTAGTAGGAAACCAATGAAATTAGGAGCAGCACTTCCTCAACTCCACTGATGCAATCATCGATGGGAACTTCAATAAAAACTTAAAGATGTTTCTCGTTTCATCAGATCGCGAGACCACTGAAAGTGTGCTCACACGAGACAAAACACTATGCAAGAACATAGATGATCATTTCTCCAATTCGTCACAACAGCAAAATTTGTTAACATGAGGAAAACACCAGAATTAAAAGATCGCACAGTTATAACAATGCAATAAAACCATTAGCTCCATTATTATTCATGAAAATACATTCACAAAAATAACACACTCTAAAAAGACTTACTACACTCAGAATGAGAGCACCAATACCATATATTATTGCATCAAAATAACAGCCTGGTGTACATATTACATCCATGTATTTAAAAGAAATCCTCTCCTCCTTTTGTGTTAGGAGTGAGAGCTCCTCTAATGCAACACATGCTAAAAAAAACTAATAAAATAAAACTATTTACATACAAATTGACTCTGTAAATGGTGCTAAGTAGGTCTCCACCCTTGTTTTCATCAATTAATGGGTGCATGAGCCTTTACATGACATAAAAGAATAAAATAATGAGAAGATAAGAAGATAGAAGCCATGAGATGATCAAGGAGTCACTGAGAGCTCTAAAAATAGAAGCTCGGCCTTCTCTAGGTGTCTATGGGAGTTGAACTACTGTCAAAATGTGTTTCCAATGCATGGAATGCTCTAAAATAGCAACTGGCAATTAACTATCGGCGCACTGCTTCTTCAAAATTATTAGCACACCTATGAAAAGCACACCTTCAAAAAGTACACCTTTGGTAAAGCGCACCTTCAAAAAGTGCACCTTGGTGGCAAGACCCAAAAATCCAAAAAATCTTCTAAGTATCAAAACTTGATTTCCAGCATCTAAGTTTTCTTTCCCTTTATACCAAAATGGTGTTTAGATGCTTGCTTTTGATTTTCTCTATTATTTTCACCACTTCCTTAGCCTCCAGTAAATCTAATGACTCATATTTAATCTGATCTATCTTTCGGTAGTTACTTAATTCTATCCTCGTATCCACAAAACCCTTAAGCTTAGAATCTAGTTCTAATAATGCTTCTTCTATTTTGAATGCTTGTCTAACATCATCTTCTGATGAAGTCATTTTGAATGAAGCCCTAAATTGTTGAACTACTGCTTGCACCAAGGAGAGTTTGGTTCTTGACCCATCTTCAAAAATCTCAAGGCTATCAGCGTTGTAGTATTTATTTGCTTCCAAAAATCGCTCTTGAGCCTTATTCTGTAATTGTCGAATATCTTCGTGTAATCCTCCATGACTTTATTCCCAGAAGATATCTTCTCTATCCAATCATCTAAAATATCTAGTTCCTCTACTGAGTATATCTTCATTAGCATCTGGTACCTTTTCCCTTTTATAGATTTGAGTACATACAAATCATTGGCCCAGGTACACACTTCATCCATCAGCCCAAAATCTTGGTTTATAATGGTAACCAATTTTTCGGCATTAGTCTAGATGTTGTACAAAAGGTTCAAATTACCTTGTATTGTTTACACTCCCCATTCCTCAAAATTGTGGTGTCACCTCTAGCAAGCATCCAAAAATGAGTCCATTTGTGGCCCGCATCCTTTTTGTCCAATGCAACTCCAAGAGCAATTTTAGGATTTGCGAGGTCTATTGGTCCTACCACCTCGTTCAAATATCCCTCAACAATTTATTGTGTTTTTGCAACATTATAGGCTTTGATTCATCCTTGTCTAAGTGTGAAAACACTTGCTTGAGACCCATAGTAATCAAAAAATTTGTAGTATCTACTGTGGGCTTACCTAATATGACTTCCTTCATCTGGTAGTCTTTTGGAGTCAACTCTTTTGTGTCTGCATGGGGAGGTGGGATGGCGATATGCGCCAGAAGATCTTGATCTTGATTCTTCATAATGAAGGCCAATCTATTTGAGTCACCCTTAGGTGGTCCAGACAGCTTTTACTAGTTCTGCCATACCTTCTCCTTCTGTCATTTCTACTAGCCTCTTCTGCCTGAACATGACCTTCTTCTTCAACCATTATGGTATTGTGCCCATAGGTGACATGTACTGGGCTAAAGAGGTGGCTCTGATGTAGGCTCCTTTTCCTTATTCCTCCTTTATGGGGTCTCCTCTTAGTGAGGAAGGACTTCAGAGCAGACCTATGTATCATGTTGGGCTGGAGACCTAGCCTCTGTATCAAGAAGACTCTGTAGTCTCTCTTCTAAAATTTGACCTTCTTCTAATACTTCATCGTCATGCAATTGCACATATTGTCTCTTAGGTTCAACCTTCGAAGGAGGTGGAGTCACTGGTCCTTGATCTATCACTTTTGTCATACCCTGTGTTGGTGGAGGAGGAATGCCAAGAGGTCCTTGAGGTAGAGGAGGTAACAGATTCCAGTCTTCTCCTAATGGCTCAATCCTTGGAGTATCCCATATTTTCTCTCCTCCCATCTCAGTACCTACAGGCATGAAGTCAAAGTTGGAGAGGTCAAAAATGTCGGCCCCCTCGCCTTCCATTTTTGTAATCCATTTTTGTTGCTTGTCTTTTGAAGTTTCAACATGGATAGGGTCTTGAGGGGTAGAAGGTGGTGTTTGGGTCGAGCTCCTTCTCCTATCGTCTTCAACTCCAATAGCTGAGTGAGTCCTCTTATTCAAAGGGGTGAATTCTATTCACTCCTCTTCCTTCTCATCTTCCACCTCAGGGATGGTTTCTAGCACTTGGGGTGAGGTTGTTCTTTTGTTTTTCAATTTCCTAATGTTTACATGTTCCACTGTTGCTTCAGTTCTATCCTTTTTACGTATCGATGAGGAAGCTTCTTATGTCAGAGATTGAGGTGGTGGAACTCTTTCTTGTGCTAGTGGAACCTATTCTTTCTCATGTTCAACTTGTTCTAACTCAGGTTGGGCATGTTCTTCTTGAGCAGTCGATTCCTCTCGTTGCGTTGTTTATTAGAGGGGCTCTCTTTCTCACATCCTCTTCCATGATATATAAAAGAGAAGTGTTCGTGGTTGAGATTTTTATCTTATAAACATGTCCCACAAAATTGTTATTATTAGTATTCTTGTAATTTTGAAGACAAAAAATCACAATAGCCTTAAAATCTATTTTTTGGCATTTTCTTGATATCCTTCATCTTTTGAATAACCCTTTCTATCTAAGCTTGTTTATAATTATTGAATATATAACATCAACTTCTTCATTAACTTATATGGAATCAATTAAGGGTGAGGACTAAACAAAACTCAAACCAAAAATTAAATGTATCTTCCATTAAAGACATACTCTATGTGTTGTAGAGAACTATAAGATTCTACTAATGAATTATCTATGTAAGCTTATAAGTTGATGAGTGCCTATAAAACTAAATTATTTTTATGAAGAAAAACTTGGTCTTTATTTAACTGTGAATAACGCCTTAGGTAACACTATTGACTTTGCCTCCACCAATATATTTGATGAAAGCTCTTCAAAGGAAAAAAACCCTTTATATGAATAAAAAAAGTTATTAAATTCCTAGTCTTCTTCCACTAAAGACACTCTCATGTGTTGTAGACAACTATAAGGTTTTACTAATGAATTATTTATGTAAGCTTCTAAGTTGACGAGTGCCTCTAATACTAAATTATTTTTACAAAGAAAATTGTGTTCTTTATTTAACTGTGAATAATGTCTTAAGTAACATATTTAACTTGACCTCCATCAATATATATTTGATGAAAGTTCTTCAAAAAAAAAAAAATCAAATGAATTAAAAAAGTTATTAAATTTCCAGCCTTCTTGCACTAAAGACATGCTCTCATGTGTTATAGAGATCTATAAGGTTCTACTAATGAATTATCTACATAAACTTCTAATTTGATATGCCTCTAATACTAAATTATTTTTATGAAGAAAACTGTATTCTTTATTTAACTATGAATAGCATCTTAGATAACACAGTAACTTGACCTTCACCAATATATTTGATGAAAGCTCTTCAAAAAAATCTTTTAAATGAATAAAATAAATTATTAAATTCCTAGTCTTCTGTAGATGACCTCTTCCTATTTGCAACTTTCCTTCTTAGATGTTGATATCATTCTCTTTATAAAACAAATGGCATACTTATGTGAAACTAGACTCCTTTTAATCAACAATCATCACTTAGCTCAAAAGAATTTGGCATGTGTACACAAAATCTTGCAAATATTGTTCTTTTATTTCTTGTTCTTGGTTATATAGACATGTGAGATCATTCAATGTATGATTGTACACATTATTTCTTGCCTAATCATATTTTTACTACTCAATATCACAAGAGAAATATTTCGTTACAGTACATTTAATAGATGTTGAAGACTGTTCAAAGATTCTTTACTTGCATTTTAAATTGTCAAAACCAATATGAACCTTTAGACAATTGAATGTTACTTTGTTAGAGTTGGTATATGAGACCTATCCATATATTGGAAAAATAATTGTCGACTTTAATGAGGTGTATGATACTTGTGTAGTGGGATATTTTAGGAAACAATTTGTTCGATTATGCATTTTGAAAAATCAATGTTAAAGTAATCCTCTAACTCAATAGCATGTTCTTAGGTGTCCTCCAATTTTATAGCATTTTTTGTCTTTGAGAAAGAAAACTACTTCTAAAGCTAGAACATTTATGGATTCAAAAGAGGATTTTAAATCATTACAATATGAGTAGCCAACGATCAAATCTTGCAAAAAGCATTCACAATTCTCTCCCATCCTTTTTGAAAATTAAGTCTTAAATTATATATGAAGTTTGACAATCTCCAATTGAAGTTGAAGTCATAAAATATATTTTTTTAGTAGCTGCTAAATATAGCCAGAAGAGATTTCCTCGACACGTATCACCGCTTATACACTTGTAAGTTATTCTCTTTTTCACCGCCTATACACTTGTAAGTTATTTTCTCTCTTTCTCTTTTTTTTTGAAATTTAAATGTGATTTGCATATGATATAAAAAATAACAAATCAATCTATGTTTTCTTTAGAAAGCTTAAATTTGATTTTAATTTTTAATTTTTTTACTCCTTATTAATTTTATTTTTTATTTTTTAAATTATTTTTTACTCTCATCTTCATCCATGCTTTCTTTTAATGTTATTTTTCTAATAATTTTTTATGAACAAATTCTCCATAAGTAATAATTCATATATCATAAAATAAATATAAACTAGCAGTTGCATATAAAATTTACAATATTTAAAAAATTTGAATATTGCTTAAGAAACGTGTTCAATAATTTCAATATTTTACAATTAAATTCAATTTATCTAATATGAAAAAATTAAAATTAAAAAAACCCATCAAAAAATTTATTACAAAAAATTAATAAAAGAAATACAAAAAAAAATAACGACATCTCTAACAAATATTCTATTGAGTAAATAAATTATAGAAACTAAAAAAATAATATTTAAAGAAAAAATTAAACTAATACAAGTAATTTAAAAATTAAAACCTAAATCAATTTAAAAAATCAAAAGTTTAATAAATAGACATCACAACATAATCTAATGTGGAGATCACAAGTAATTATTTTTTAAATAAATAAGAAAAAAAATAATAGTTAAAAGTGGATATTTAAAATATAATCTTATGTGAACAGATAAGATTATTAATAATTTTTAATTTAAATAACATAATATTTACTAATATCTTTTAAATAGATTAATAAATATTAAATTTATCAAATATGAAAAGAATAATGATTTAAAAAACGCATCAAAAAATCAATTATGAAAAATTAATAAGAGAAATACAAAAAAAAAAAGTCCAAAAAATATTCTATTGACTAAATAAATTATAGGAACTAAAATCTAAATCAATTTTAAAAATTAAAAGTTAACTGAATGGATCACAATATAACCTAATGTGGAAATCACAACTAATAAATAATAATAATAAAAATAATAGTTAAAAGTGGAGCTAACAATTAATAAATATAAAAATCAATAGTTAAAATTGAGGGTTAAAAATTGACCAAGAAAAGTTTTTCAATTTTCTAGCCAAACTCTTACAAATTTTCCGTCAAAATTTATTTATATTAATATTAATATTAATATTTATTTTAATTTATTTAATTTTAATTAAATTAAAAATAATTATACTATTTTGAAAATAGTTTTATTATTAAACACCTATTGTCTTATCGAAGCATAAAACTGCTAAATTGTGTTGAGCACGTACCACTAATGTTTTTTAACTTCCGATCAGAACTTTTTTGTAGCATTACTGCTTAAAACGTCTCGATCTTTTGTTGTTTTCCCCTTAAAAGCTTTCATAAGATATCCACCCTGATTTTAGTGTTATTTGGTTGGTTAAGCCCCACAATTAATGTGTATCGTTGCTATTTAAATCTTTCCTAAGTTGGGCGCTACTTGTCAAAAGTTTAGGCGAGCTCTGAACTGAAGCATATTACGCTAGTTGGATATTTGCTAACTTATTGCCAGGCAGAAAACACTTCACTGCTGGCCATGCTTTTCGGTATGGATGAGAGTAGTTTGAGAAAACGTAAATTGTGCATCTTGCCTTAACATCTTAAAAGCTGGGCCAAAAACTTGTTTTTATTATTAATTGCTCCTCTTTCGTTAACTGTTTGGTTTTCCTCTCTAATAATAGTATTGAATACTCTTATAATTCTACACCTGTTCTTATTTAATCAGTCTTTGAACACCATCATCATGTACTACTTAGCACGCTCAAAATAATCATCTAACCCCACAGAAAAGAGGTTAGTGAAAAAGACCACGATGGCACATCTGTAGGTGGTTATGGAAGACCCCAACTGGATCAGTATTGATGCAAATTCAAGGACAACAGACAACAAACAAACAAAAATAGACATGAATATTGAGTTCAGTAGAGGTACTGACAATTCTCTAAGGGCGCAAAACCAGCAACCCTCAATTGCATTTTTAAAAATTGTTAGTAATAGCATGGTACAGTATTCATACATAAAGTCATCAAAACATAAAATTGACTACTTCAATGGCACACATATGCTTCAAAGTCAACCAGTATCTCCATGGTGGCATGATGGATATCGCTACAATGTCAAATTTCTTAAACAGCTGGATATTGTCGCCCCTCAGTGAGGAGATCAAAACGGCTATCAGATAACAAGACAACCAGTATTTTCCACAAGCACCATACATTAAGCCACTGTCAACAAATGCACATCATGATATACAGAAGATCACACCAAGGCACCATATTTTGCAAACCCATATCTTAATAGCCTCGTGAAATTATTTTCAGAGAAAAACTATGTGATTGAAGAAATTTTATTTCCAAGTGAATTACTCATTCCAACATATTGTTAGTGTCATCTTCATCAGCTAAAACTTGTTACCACCATACTTGCTCATCTATTTGTCGCTTCATCAAAATGCCAAAAGAAAGGCAGATACAAAAAGATTAATACTCTCCTCAAGACAGTCAGTCCTTACCTCTCTTTCAGAACCTCCCCAAAGCACACGTGAAATTTGATGAAAAGAAATAATTTGAATATGCTACCTAGTTTATCTGTACAGATAAATGATATAAAGATGCAGTAGCAACTAACAGATGATTTGGCATATCTACACTATTTATGCTCAATAATTCTGTGTTAAGCTAACATAATGCTGAAGTTAACAATATATTGAACTCGTGAATGGGACAATTTTTTAATCCATCAATGACGTATTTTCAATTTACTTCGAAAAACATTTTGATTGTTTTTAAGCCATACAACTATTCTGATGCAAGACGAGACACTCTAACACTGAAGCAATTTACAAACAATTAAAAAATAAATGAGAATATTGAATAAGGGCAAAAACATACACTTTGGTTTCAAACATAAAAAATACATCTTGTGGTTACATAATTTTGCAATTTAGAAAAAAACTCATGTTCAAAAACAAAAGATACAAATCATACATTTTTAAACAGATTGTACTTCCCATGTGTTGATAAAAAATGAGGTAATTTAGACTGATTAAAACTATCATAAAAATAAATAAGAAATGAATGGCATAAATATTTGAGCCAAAATTCCTTGTTTTTACAAGGTCCTAAAGCTGTTTTTGATACACCGCAAGGATATATAGAAAAACATGCCAAAGGCAGAAACAAGAAACTAGAGAACCATTAATGTCCACTCTGTCAAATGAATTTCAATTTTCCATTGTGAGGCAAGCTCGTTTTCACCTGTTCCAAATGGCACAGAGCTTTCTCTTTTCCACTAAGTCCAGAACACGATCCTGCAGCCCCCAAAGTTATAGCGAAGTACAAATAAATAGTACATAGGAACGTCAAAATTGCAAGTGCAGTTAAGAGATACTGATGCCGCCTGAACAATGTCATCCACCCATCTTCACGTGATTGAAATTGCCTTCGAAATGAGCCTGACAAAGGAGAGATCGGAGGTTGTGCCCTCCTATGTGGTGATGAGATACTATCGAGAGCCATGATGCTCACCTATCTCAACAGCAATAACAAAGCACTCCTCTGAATGAACTGCACCAAACAATCATTATTAATCAAACTTGTGATTCACTGTTAGAAAATTTGTCTGAGCTAAACTCCTCAAACAATCATCAAAGATATAATCACATTGTCCAAACCCAAGAATATGATATTCACTCCACAGAAAAGTATCTACAGATATCACTTTTGACAATGTAATGACAACTTTTAACACTATACTATTCACCGAAATTAGGAATATCAAATCATTAATCATTAATGGCAACTCACATGCCTACAGGATAGGCATTGTTAGCAATAATTCTTTCTATATTTATCATGATTTAGAAATTAGATTTTTGATAGATGTGTGGTCAGTTAGAGAAGGAAATCTAGGATCACCCATACTAATGCACATACATAGGTCATTGTAGAATAAATTTGAACAATGAACCAATTCAATGTTCTCAAAGGTGTGTTATGAAGACTGGCAATAAATATATTGCTAGTTGTTGGACATTATCTTTCAGCATCAAAGATCAGGATTCTCAAGGAAAAGGCCCTAAAGCATTCGATCTGCATTGAGACTGAAATTGGGAATAACACTAGTGTCTAGTTCTGCATGTGGACATGTTTATAAGCTGCATTAGTTTGATAAACTTCAATCAGCCATGTGCTGTTTTGTAAAAGCATTGATAATATACAAAACAATCCATTTATTAAAATAGTTTTAGATTAGTCTTCCGGTTGCAATTGTTTTTCTGGGTTATTTCTGAATATTATTAGCAAAGGTCATTACACTGCATCTAGGGTTTTGTCACCTTTGTTCATTCTGAATACTAGGCGGTCAATTTGGTTCACGTGAGACTCAAGGAGGGATTTTACAGAATTGAAGTGGCACACAAATACTGAGAGAGGACATGAATCAGCATTTCAATAATTTTAACTTGAAGTTTAAACCAAAGCATCAACAATAAATATCAAACATGACTATGCAAGAAGTGAACACATCCACACAAGAGAACACTAGATTTATGTGGAAACCCTAAGGGGAAAAAAACCATGACAAGAATAGCTGCGCGGATGTACTATCCAAATTCAACCTCACAAAAGAAAAATTAAACTTGCAATTATTTAGTGGGCATCAACCCAAAGGAGACACCAAGCCCCTTTGGAATTTGATGTGCAGGCACTAACCTATAGATATTTAAACCCAAATGACACCAATCTCCTTGAAATTTGATTGAAGTCACAACCCATAGGAGACACCAATTCCCTTTACAATTTGATGTGCAGGCACCAAACTACAGGAAACACCAATATCGTTTGACTGAGCATCAACCAAGCACTGAGCACCAAAATAGATTACAAAATGAATGATATAAGAATAATAGCTAATTGTATCATGAAGATCCTCACAAATTCATTCTGCATACATCCAATTTTGATCTGAATCAACTAGCTGAATACTTGGCAACATTATCCACCTCTCAACACTTCTATTATGTGGCATATATAATGAAACAATGCGCTTATACAGACACAGATATACACATTATCAAAGAATGGACTTCTGATTACATTAAACTCATCCACACACATGTTGCACTGAAGGTATCTATATATATATATATATATATATATATTCTGCCCTTTGCCGCTGCTTTGCATCCGCCGAAGGAGCCACAAATTTCCATCTGTGTTTCGGATATCTCTGACCAAAGGATCGAGTCTTTGAAGAAGTCTGCTGTTATCAGCTGCATTCTTGGGTGACACCTGATTTGGTCTGATATTTGGTGTTGGATTCTCTCAAACTGGGGTTGTGTTTGCTTGGATATACATTTCCTTCCATTGCATTCTTTTGTGGTAAAATTCTCCTCCAAAGCTGATAGAGATGATATCCTCAATCAAAGACCTTGGGAGATCAAAGATCAGACTATCTTTATTCAACAATGGTTACCTGGTTTCAACCCTGTTAATTATATGCCATATGATGCCCCCATGCAGTGTCGGTTGTATAACCTCCCATTGGAATTCTGGACAGAGCAGGTCCTGCAGCGTATCAGGAATTCTCTTGGGCGTATGATTGATGTGGACCTTGGTGACGATGGTTCTGCTCAATCCGCTCAAATTCGTTTGCTTTCTATCCATCCTATCCCAAAGACGATCTCCCTTGAATCCTCCCATGGTGTGTGGAATGAATACTTGGAGGTTGAACCTGAGAAATTCTTCCGTCTCTGGTGCAGAAGTCGTCAACATTTTGAGGCAGTGTGCCCTAGGCCTGTAGCCCAACGGTGGACCCCTAAGAAGCCTGCTCCGACACCATCCACTCCTTTGGATCTTGCGGCTGATCTGATCCATGGCTCTGTTCCTGTTGCATCAGATGGCATTGTGGGTGCTTCATTGGATATTCCTTAAGCATCTCCCATGGTTGCACAATGCGACGAAACTGTCTATGATGTGGGCACATTGGATGGAAGGTTGTGAGTATTTAATGCACATCCTCTCCGGTCATTGGCAATAGGTGACAGTTTTGTCTGAGGTCGTGGATGCTACCTCTCCAATCCTGTCCGCTCCTGATGATGTCGTAATTGCCTGCAATGAACTAACTATCTTAAATCCCAACAGTGACAATGAGTCTATTCATGACTTTGATGAGCTTGATATCATTGAGCCATGGACTACCTCACAATCCGCTGCCAGGTTGCTCAATTCACCTCCTGCAAGGAAGAAAACAGGGCAAAAACTAACAAGCAAAAACGAACTGAAGCTGCTCAGATGATGGAATTAACTTCTATCAAATCTTACCTAATTCATTCCAAGGGAGCAGCCTCCCTTGGAGGGACCTGTTGATTATCACTTCCTTCAATCAGGGTGTATTTTCCCCTCATTGCGGTTGCTTGATCTCACATATTTAATCTGCTTCTGGTCAGATGATGTTTATCCTCTGTCATATAGATTGATTTTAAGCCTTCTTGGTCTCTGTGGATTGGCATTTTTTGACTTCTATGGCTTGTTGTTTCTGCGCTGGAATCTCTTAGCTTTCGACTCTTTTGCCCTTGTGTGGGTCTGTCTCCTTGACTTTATGGGGTGGATTCTTTTGGCTTTCAATCTTGTCCTCAAGTGCGGGTCTGCTGGTGTATTCTCTTTGCCCTTTTGGTTGGGATGGTGCTATCACCCCATTGTGTTATTCTGGTGGGTCCGTCTATTTCTTGGAGCATCATTTGGGTTTCTTGGTTCACTTGTTGTGTCTTTCTTGATTCATACAACCTTCTCATGTAATTGTCTTTGCTGCTTATTAATGTAATGGGCGCTACCCCCTTGGTAGCAATTTGCCATATATATATATATATATATATATATATATATATATATATATATATATATATATATGATCATGTTGTTATCAGGCTTAAGATAATTAAAACTATCACAACTCCACAAGATAATCTAGCCATAGGTCAATAACATGTAACATATAGTGGGCTCAACCTTAAATCAAATCCGTTACTATAGGCATGAATTAATACTATTCACTTCAGATCAAAGACTCTACTAATCCTCAAACACCTTCACACACTTCTACTGGCAGGCACACTCTTCCATTGGCTGTCACAACCATCTGAATATTTGCACAATCATTCAGTAGACACAAGATCTTCAGTAGCTCAAATCTTCTAAAGCTTGGGTCCAGCATACCTCCTAACTAGCTCCACCTATCCACCAAACTGCAAACCAATGTGGCACCATCCAATAACACTGCAACATGGTGCAAGTACCACCTTCAAGCAGCAATCCTCAAGAATCTAGTACATGCTCGGGAGCTACTGTGTAGCAAACTTCCCAATCTTGTAAAAATAACTAATCAAAAAAAAAACTTGAACTCTCTTGCAGAGCTTCTGTAACATTAATGACAACACTTCTAATTAATTGAAACAACATTTACAATTTTGCCATTCCTACTTGACATCAATGACGACAATATGATCACAATATTTCCAACGACCTATTGTATGCCTCTATAACATCAATGACAATATTTCTAACATTATTCCCCTTTGCATTGGTGGCAACTTTGCAATCTAACCATTTGTGAATATAGTATAAGCATAATGCCCCTTCCATCTCTATTGCTCTCCCTTTTTGACATCAATGGCTAGAGGATGCTCGAACTGTGTTATTTGTTTTTCTAAGCTAGTCAAGATCTTTTTGATATGATATGATATAATAGATTTTAATGACGTCCACGAGGCTAAAGTAGCCTATGGGACCCTACACGAGCACCCACCAAGGCAGAAGCGGAACTAATCTAGCTGCAAAGTTTTAATTAACTTGTCTCTCCTTCTTTGAAGTTTGATAATCAGAGCCGCTGTTCTCTTCACTTGATCTTCCTCGAATAAGTAGTTGAAGTCCTTATTGTTCACATTATGTTTTAGGAACTCTTCCCAAACTGTATTTTTCATCTCTCATAGTTGTGTCTTGCTGCATTTCACCGCAAGACCTCTATTTAAGTCACTGAAAAAAAATTAAAGATTAAAAAAACTAGTCTACACCAATATCCAAACAATGGGAGAACTGGACCCGGTCAGATGTTATCGCTATTAGAAAATTGTTGTGCCAAGCAAACTTACTCTATCAAACCACAAGCACACCAAGGAACTTTGCTGAAAATCCCTGCTAAAAGGATATTTTGGTTTGTGCAAAGGAACGTGAGATCTAAAATGACACACACATCATATTTAAGAGTTAATGGCCTGAGCTGATATTGCAAATTAGTATTGCTTGCCTTCTAACTGTAGCATTTTAGGGATGCCAGAACAATCTATTGATTAGCTTACCCTGAATGTGTGCTTCTTCTTGAGCACTAGGAGATAGGTACGAGATATTGCTCCCAACTTTTCAGATAATCAAGTTCTATTTAGAAAGGGGTGAAAATGTCTGCATCACTTGTATTAGCATACTCCAATTTGACTTCTTGATTTACATTTTTTTTCTCCCAAAATATGATACTTGATGGAAATAGATATACTTTGTCCTTCACTGGATTCTTTGAAAATGTTGAACTTTTGTATCACAGAGAATTGAAATAGATTCATCATACTCAGTTTACCATATTTCAAAGTCTGCTTCATATAAAGCATAGATGTACTACTGACAAAAAACTCACCAAGTCGCAAAAGCTCTCTGAGTTTTCTGGTCTAGCAAGGTTTTATGACTTTTACTGGCACCAAAAACTCCTCAAATTTTTGGCAAAAACTTGCTGTCGCAGTTTTAAAACAGCACATGAAGGCAAAAAACAGCACAAATTAATTTCATCTCTCATTTCTTCACTCCTATTCTGTTGAGAGGGAAAATAGTCCTCCAAGCACTTGCAAACTAATTTCCATCAATTTGAATCAGATTTGAGGCCGATTTGAAGCAGACTTGAGGTAGTTTTGAAGAGGATGACATCAATGATTTGGAGAGGCAGGCCATGGAGGAGGGGGCGAATTTGGTTTCACACAAGAGGACATTGAGTCGAATGAGGAGGCATTGCTAGTTCTAGGAGAAGCTACATCCAGGATGAAGGACGAGAAACAAACTGAGTCAAACATACCAAGCAAGGAGGCACAGTCATGCCTAGTGCAAACTTCTAGGACCAGACTCTCTAGTTCTATCTCTCCCTTAATTTTTACTAGACATGGAAAGAGGAAGATGTAAAATTGTAATGATGCATTTACTTATGGTTTTACATAAATTCTTTACTATTTTGCTTCCAGCCATCAGCATGTTATGGTAAATCAATGGCATTGTTGTTGTTAAACAAAGGAGATGAAAGCTCCTTATATAGGTTTATAAAGATGATGTTTCTAAAAGAAACAATCATAAACTGAAGGCAAAATTAGAAACTGTCTAATAAACTAAAGATTAACCAAGATGACCATTAAAGATATACATTATAATATTCTAATACCCTCCCTTAATGGTCATTGTCTAACTACTCTCTTTTGCTCACAAATTATTCAAAACATTATGTTGTGGTTGAGACCCTCCCTAGATCTGCAAATGTTTATGACCAAGAAGCTAAAAATCTGTCTAGAAAAGAGCAGATAAGGGTGCCCCCTTCTTCAAAAAGATTTGCAAAAGGAGACGAGTTTGCCACTGACCCTCCCAGAATCAGCAAAACATCTGACCAAAAATCATCACAAAACATCCAACCTGATGTTGGATAACAGAGCTACTCTTCCCTAGAGATTGAGACAAACACTAAGAGAAGATAGCATGATTTTGAGGGAAATTTCACAAACCCTACAAACTTTGGAGATGAGCATGATGCCCCAAACAAACTACAATAAGCCATGGTTTTTTAGAAGAAAATTTGGAAAAACTAAACAATTTTTTAGGTGAAAAACCAATCAAAACCAAACAACAAAATCTGAGACATGAATCAAAGAATACAAAGCTTCATTTTTTAGGGAAAAGGGGGTAAAACCCACAAGATAATTTTTGAAAAACAAATTATAGACCCATTAGATAATTTTTGAGGAAAAAAATTATAAACCCAAAATTGAATTTTTGAAGAAAGAATTATATACCCGATATAGATGATTTGAGGAAAGAATTATAAATCTCACAAATACTTTTTGAAGAAAAAATTATAGACAGAAATCTTCATGCAAGAAAACATGAGACTTCACATGGTAAAATCATGCAAGCAACATGCAAGTACATGCAGCTCACATGCAACCTTCAAAAATCAGAACTTTTGCACAAACCAGGAAATCCTGCAATAAAATTTTTGGGCTAGGCTTGTGATTTTCAGCAAAAATATTTGAAAATGGGAAAAGTTCTAGATCAAAAGAGGCTCAATTTTTTCTTAGAAAATTTACCAAATTTTATGAAATCCCATCAACCCACTCTAATAACATGTTATGGTAAATAGATAGTGGCCGTGTTGTTAAAAGGAGGAGATGAAAGCTCCTTATATAAATTTACAAAGATGATGTTTCTAAAAGAAACAATCACGAACTAAAGACATAATTAGAAACTGCCTAATAACCTAAAGATTAGCTAAGATTACCAAGAAGCATTATAATAGTATAATACAACATTCCCCACGAGAATGCGTTTGTACCCATTTTGTGTTTAAATATATCTAGACTAAGCTTGTTTCTTTTGTGTTCTCATTTATTGATTCATTGGATGCATCTGTTATGGATAAAATTAGCTATCATTAAAATTGTTAGTTACTTGAAAGGGTAGTTAGTTTGGTATGGTCGTGATGGTTGGCAATCGCACCCCTTCGGCACTTATATATGACATGTACTTGAGTCCAAAAATTATCATCATTTATTGTGGAGTGATAATTGTGTTGCCATTGTGAGTACGTCTGGTATATATATGGTTGTCAACATTCATTGATATTAATGAAGAAGGCTTGGCAATTTCCCTGATTCTTGGTGTTGCATTATATTTCTTTCTGTTACTATATGCTCTTGTATGCATTAATCTGTAAACCTACAGGGCAAACAACATATTCTCATTGAATTTTGCAAAAAATGCATTTTTAATTAAATTTCAGTAATTTTTCAAGTCCCAAATTTTTTGCCAAGATTTTGCCAAAAACTGGCCAAGTTTTCCCAAAAGGAAAATCCAGCCCTTGGTAAAACTTCCAGCTATGATATAAAGTACTTGAGCGCAACAAGAAACAGCTGCTATATATTACACTTCTGAAATACATATTGACACAGAGCCCTGCTTCTTGCTTAGCCATGACACAAGAATATCTCCAAGAAAGAATGCACTACTCTTTTTGTCATAAACACTTTCAGCCCAACCTGCATTTGTATAAATTCTAGTATTCAGGATACGTAGACCATTATTCGTAGTACTTTTCAAATATCTGAAAATCCTTTTGACTACCCTTATGCATGTCTCCTAGGGTGCTGCTTGAAATCTTGCAACCATATACACTGCTTGCATAATGTTAGGTCTAGATGCAGTCACCTAAACAGGCTTCCAATCATTGATTTGTAGAGAGTTTATTTTGCTTCAGTTGACTCGTCATCCTTATGTAACTTGCACCCAATAACCATAGATGTACTGAAAGGCTTGAAATCCTCCATCCCAAAATTCTTAACATTTCCTTGATACAGTCTGTTTGTGATATGAATATACCTCTGGCAGCAAGGAAAATGACCACTTGCCAAACATAGACACCTCAACTCTTTTTCCATTTCTTCGGCAAAAATTTTGCACATCTTTTCACTACTGCCACCAAAAATGATATTAATATAGACAACCAAAACCAATTGATGGCCACCTTCAGTTTTGATATAAATGTTGCTATTAGCAATACCTTTCTTGGACCATTGTTGCTACAGATAGTTTTCCAGTTTCAAATACCAAGCCCTAGGAGCCTATTGGAGTCAGTCACCCACCTTAGTCAACTTGCAAACAAAAATCCTGATTCTCTGACAATTGAAACCCTTCAAGTTGTTCAATGTACACTTCTTCCAAATTACCATTCAGAAATGTTGATTTGACATTCATTCAATAGACTTTAAAGTTCTTAATTACAAAATATGCCAATCAGATCATGGATGCTTCTAACCTGGTCATCAGAGAAATAAAATCTTCAAAATCAATCCCTTTTACTTGAGCAAAGCACTTGCAAACTAGTCTTGCCTTATTTCTAATCACATTTCCATCCTCATTCGTTTGTTCCTGTATCCCCATTTTGTTCCAATAACATTGCTATCCTTAGATCTTGGAACACATTCCCATGTCTTATTCTTTTCAATTTGATCCAATTCTTCTTCCATTGCATCTATCCAATTCTCGTCCTAGCAAGCCCTTGCAAAATCTATAGGTTCAATCTTAGATAGTAAAGAAAATTGCACTTGTTGATTGATTATGGCTAACCTTCTTCTAGTTAGAACACCACCATCCTTGTCTCCAAGAATCTGACCCTCAAAATGATCTCTCTAAACATACCATGTCAAAAAAACTGTATCTATTATTTCAAGTTCATCTTTTGTAACTTCTTTATTGACACAATCTGATCCATGTGGATTACTATCCTCTTTATTTGATGCCAACTCATAATGTAGTGCCTCGTCAACTTTCCTACTCACACTTTCAACATTCTTCTTCCAATCTAATATTGTAGTATCTAATATGCCTTGCTTCGTGTTGAACAACCAGGAAAAATATACTTATCAAATCATGAATCAAACTTACCCAAGTCATCTTCATTTCTTCTAATGCAACATTTGCTTCCAAGCACTATGAAATATTTGACTGATGCAGGTCCGCCTTTCCATAATTTACATGATGTCTGTATTATTCACTCTTATCTGCCCTCTATTCAAAATGTAGACAGCTGTATGAACTGCTTCCCTCCAATAAACGTCAAACAAACTAGCTACATTCAGCATTGTCCTAGTGTAACAAGCTACAATTTCATACTAATTAAATAAATTGGAAATATCTAAAAATAGCATTGACTTCAATATATCATGAAGACAGTTATAACCGTAGTTTAAAAATATGGCAAAATATCGCCATATTTTGCGATGCAAAAACCCAAGTGATTATATCGTGCAAAAAATCGGTAGCGAGATATGGGAAAATATCATGGCGAATATTTAAGAATATAACGCGGTAAATGCTAAAACTCGCTGGAATATATCGTTGAAAAGTCTTGGGCAGGACATTTTAGGTTTATCGTTTATGTCAAAAATATTCATTGAAAAGTCTTGCAACTCTCATTGGTCTCCATCGCGACCTAGTCGGCTCCCATTTGTATGGACTCTGCATTTGAAACATGCATTCGACTCCCATTTGTCTCTCGACCTGCATTTGATTCCCAACATTCGACGGCTTGATGACACTGTCTGGAGTCTACAGTTGGCATTCAACGGCACTTCTGGAGTCTAGAGTTGGTATTTGACAGCATTTGACCGTTGACAGAATAAATCAATCCATCAATTTGGACTCTTGAGATTTATGGTAGCTTGCAGATTTGGAATATTGTTTTGGTATTCCCGAGTATGTTACATAATATTTTACTATTTTTTAAATTTTCTTTGGTAAATTTTAATATATTTAGTTAATCATTTTTGTTTTAAACTTAATCTATTTTGTAACAATAAAATCAAAATATTATGTTTTGGTAAATAATTAAAAATTAAAAATTATATTTCAATTTTAAGTTTCCTACAATACTATATATATATATATATATATATATATATATATATATATATATATATATATATATATATATATATATATATATATATATATATATAGTTTAACAATTACTATTTAAATTTTATTGTAATACTATTTACTAATTTAGTAATTTGTTGTAATTCAAATTTTGTATTTTAAATTTACAATAATTTTAAATTACTAATTTTTTTTATTTTATTAGTTTAACTCTAATAGATTTATAAGTAATATATTTTAATAGATTTAATATTCATAATATATTTTAATATATTTTAGTAGATTTATAATATCTAAATATTAAATTGATTCATTGTAAATTTAGACAATATTTTAAGAAATTGTATATTTTCAAATGTTCGATAAAAGTGCCGATTTATGCTGAAACTTTGGCCGAGTTTTTCAAAAATTTTGGGTCGGCCGAGATATTGCCGATACCGAGTTTTTTAACTATGGTTATAACTACCCATGAATTTATATCATTTTCCTTCCATTGAAACATAAACAAGTAAATGATTAACTGAAATAAACTGCCTTATTCTATAGAAAGTGAAACTAACCATTTCTTCTAACTAAATAATTAACTGAAATTGCGAGACATAAATGTAAAAGACCCGATTTGTAGATGGATTGCATAATGACTTTGATCTTGAGTTTTACAAGACTTGGCTACCGGAGGAGAGGAGAAGCATTGTCATTCGGCTTAACCTCCCAACCGCAAACCTCTAAATACCCCCCACACAATCTCTACCAAGAAAGTCCCTCCCTATCTTGGGAATTAGGCTTTGGACAGCAATGTCCACCCACTGAGCCTCCTGGTGTTAGAGCATCAGCTAAACAATCAGCTAGGCTTAGGATACCCTCCATAAACCTATCTACCAACTATCAGCACTCTGACCTCTAGTGATCACAGCAGCAAACATGCCACTAACCTACCTTGGCCAAGGATTTGTGAGGGCACTATGTACCCGATCACCCACCGCTCAACTTGACAACAAGACTACACTAAGGACTACCATGACCTGACACGAGTTCTTAATCAAATCACATTGTTTGTTTTAGGTACTGATATTTTTTCTTATTATCATGCAGGAGTATCCATAGTTCAATGATTTCTCTTTCACACCCTTCATCTCGACCATGTTGGTCTTCTTGGATGATTCATTGGGTGGATGTATGAATGATTACACCTAGCCATTTCATGAACCATTGTTATATTCTTCCTTTCAATTACTCCATTTGTTTAGTCCTTGTGACAAAACACTGTCACTTTAATCCATGTATCCTACAAAAAAATTATCTTGTTATCTCATTATAGGTCAACTTGCCATTTTTTTTTTCCTTTGATTTCAATGAAATTATACTTGTTACTTTTAGTCATATCTCCCTCAGAATAAGTTTTCCAGTGTTTGTGTCCCTGTTTTCACATCCTTGCACACTAAATGAGAGATTATAGCCTTTGGCACAAATTTGTCTTGCATTGGGTAGATTATGCTTCAGATCTTCGACATAGACATCCTTTGTCTTAGTTTTCCCATTATCAAAGGCTTAGAGTACCATTTCCTGATATCTTAGCAACAGAATTGCAAAAGATCTTCGTTGAGCCACCATTGAACTTCTTCAAACTGATGGACATGCTCGTCTTCAATCATGCAACTAAAACAACCACTGTCAATTATCCATGAATTTCCTTCACTTTGTGCATGAAAAGCGGTTTGTACAATCATTGTTTTCTAATTTTGAATCTTTTTGCTTTATTTTCCACACTTTCTTAATTTATTGCTTCTGATCAATGGAGATGTCTACTTTCTTGTCCTGGCTTGGAGGTTAAAGTCTTGCTCTATGTCTGAAATCATTGCACTTATAACATATAATACTGAAATCAAATAGAGGTCCAAATTAATTTTTGCTTACAAATTAATCCTTGCAAATGTCACTATACAGTTGACTGCCTTATGACCATATTGATTGCAAGAAAAACAATAACCAAAGAAGGATGTTAGAACGTGGTCAGCTGAGGCTATCTTTCAAGGTCTAATCTTTTAAATTCATTTTTTGCTTGGTATTTTCTAACTACTTGCTGTGTTGAAATTTTCTTGACTGTGTTTGCACATTGTCCTTTCAGAGCTTCCAATTACCTATTAGAATTCCTTGCATCTGCCATGCTCGAATCTTTATTAGTGTCTAAGCTCTGACCTTCGTCAAAGCCAAGACCTGTCTTGTTGAGTGATGACCATCGCCTATTTATGATCTCATCAAGAATGTCAAAACTTCTTAAACTTCCAGAGTTCTACTAACTGAGAATTACCCTTCTCCAAGGCCTTCCTCATATACACGATTTCAGTTTCAAGCTTTTGATGATTTCTTTGTTTTCCTTCATCAACTAATTTCTCACAATTTCTTCTATCCTCTTGGCCTCTTCTACTTGCACTTCCCAACTTTTAAAGCCTTCCGTAAGTTTGGAGCTTAGTTTGCTTAACCTTGTCATCACCTTCATAGAGAAAATGAGGTTTATCCTCTTGACCTCTTCAACTTGGACTTCCAAATTTCCTAATTTTCCTCTGTAAGTCTGGAGCCTAACCTTGTCATCATCACCTTAATAGATATAGTGAAGCTTATCTCAAATTTCTGTTGTTGCCTTGCAATATATTATCTTGACAAAGTCAAATTTTGAAAAACCACATAAAATAGCATTCTCAGCTCTTGCATTTTTTTCACTACTTTCCAGCTTGATCTGTTGGTGGATTTTAGGGAATTGTGTACCAATCTACAACAGATTGGCAAATATCAAACTCTGTTGGCATCAAGTATGTTTCCATTCAACTCTCCAAAAGGCATAGTTAAATCCATCAAATAGTGGTGTTGTATTAGAAGAAAAAGTTAAAAACCTTCTTCATCTACCATGTGTGTCAACTAAAATCTACCTCAGGCCGTAAGGCTTCACACCAAGGAACTTGGCTTTAATACCAACTGTACAGCACACAAATATTGAGAAAGAAGATGAATTAGTATATTAATATTTTTTACTTAATGCAGCATCAACAATAATATCAAAAATGACTACGCAAGAAGTGAACACATCCACACAAGAGAACACCAAATTTAAATGGGAACCTTCACAAGAATAAAATCAGTGAGCAGCTGCTTGGATCTATTACCCATATCCAACCTCACAAAAGATAATTGACCTTCAATTATTTTGCAGCACCAACCCAAAGGGATTTAAACCCAAAGGAGACACCAATCCCCTTACAATCAGATTTGCAAGCACCAACCCACCGGAGTCACCAATCCCCTTTACAATTTGATGTGCAGGCACCAATTTATTGGAATTTCAACACATAGGAAACACCATATCCCCTTGCAGTCTGATTTAAAAGCACAAGCCCACAGGAGACACAATCCCCTTTACAATTTGGTTTCCACGCACCAACCTACACGAGACGCCAATCTCCTTAAACGAGCATCAACCCAGTCACTAAATACCAATTCAGATTATAAAATGAATGATATGAGAATAATAGATAATCTATGTTGGCAATAGGTCAATAGCTTGTAACATGTAGTCGACTCAGCCTTAAATCACACGCGAAGTGTGCATGTGAAGTAATATCATGTGCTTCAGATCACAGACTCTATTGGCCCCAAAAAGACCTTCACACACTTCCTCTAGCTAGTGCACATTTCCTTTGGCTACTGCAACCATCCAAACATTTGCACAGTCAACAAGTAGGCACAGACTTATTCTGATTCTTCTAGATATCTCTTTGGTAACTCAGATCTTCTCAAGCTTGGCTCTGACATACCTCTTGACTAGCTCCACCTATCCACCAAAATGCAAGCTCAAACAACAAATTTCAGTAGAAAGCAGCACCATCCAATTACAATATAAATAGTTGATAAGTAGGAGATAATCTCCTACTTATCAACTAACGAGCTTAAGGGGCTTTCTAATGAATGGTTCATAAGGCACAACACTTGGTGATGGTTTTGCAAATGGGGTTGCAAGCTTTGGGTTTAACCATGGAGGAAACTCTATAGTTAAGCGCGCTCAAGCTGGAGTAGTACTGGGATGGGTGACCTCCCGGGAAGTCCCGGTGCTTCACACCTGTGAGCATCACCTAGATCCAATGAGTGCTAAGTGTTCCATTTATTCTCATGAGAGATGGATTCATGTTGAATCACTACTCATGAAACATGGGTCAATGAGTTTGACTCAAAATCACACAGTTAAATCCTGATATTAATATCACAATTTGACTAGCTGTGGAAATTATCTCCTTCTTATCAACTAATGAGCTTAAGGGGCTTTCTAATGAATGGTTCATAAGGCACAACACTTGGTGAAGGTTTTGCAAATGGGGTTGCAAGCTTTGAGTTTAACCATGGAGGAAACTCTGTAGTTAAACGCGCTCAGGCTGGAGTAGTACTGGGATGGGTGACCTCCCGGGAAGTCCCGGTGCTTCACCCCTGTGAGCATCACCTAGATCCAATGAGTGCTAAGTGTTCCATTTATTCTCATGAGAGATGGATTCATGTTGAATCACTACTCATGAAACATGGGTCAATGAGTTTGACTCAAAATCACACAGTTAAATCCTGATATTAATATCACAATATAAATAGTGCAAAAAACACCTTTGAGCAGCAGTCCTAAAGAATCTACAACAAACTCTTCCATTGTCAAACGATCTTAGTGAATACTTACAAGCTACTGACTTCAGTACAATTCTCACTCTTGTAATAATAATTAATCACAAAAAAACCTCCTTGAACTCTTTTGTATAGCTTCTCTAACATTATGGACAACATTTCTAATTGACTGAGACAACATCTTCAACTTAAAAATTCCTGCTTCACATCAATGACAGCAATTCTAACAATCCCCTATGTCTTTGACATCAACAATTATATTTCTAACACGAAGGAGAGTTATACTCTCATCATGCAGACACTTGAGGAGGAATTTCGACACTCTCATTGAAGGGTGGCCTCGGAGAGAATAATTGTTCTCTCACTGTCAATGTAAATTTGGATTTCTAATCTCACATGACACAGGATTTGCAAGTTTGATAACCGGGCAATCTACAATGTGATTAGTTTGGTGAATTTTGGGGGAGTTAGTAAATTTAAGGGAACCTCTTCATCAAATATCCATAAAGCTTTCTTTCTGCAGTCCCTGCAGTGTTTTGCCATTTTACATATTGATGTAATGAAGGGCAGAAGTGTTGGTTTTTATAATATAACTACAGTGTACTTAGTAGGTTAATAAATAAAAATTTTGGTATTAGGTAGGTTTAACAATAAAGAATCATGTTAACTTTTATTAGTAATTAGTAATGTGCAGTGGGTATTCATTTCCCATATTAGGGATGAATAAGTTGGGGTAGTGAGAATGCTATATCAATAGATGCATATCACTGTAAGAATCAATCCAATGAAATAGCAATGGATTTTTTCGGATGCAAATTATGGTGATACGATAGACAAAAGAGTGTCTGCTACAAGTTAATATATTTTGAAACTGTTGCCATGCAACTTTTGCAATAAAATATAACTGTCTTAACTTTCAATCAAACCTGCAAGTGAAGTGCCCTCAATCGAATACACAGATAATATGAAATTTTTTTATATATTTTTAAATGAAAACTAACGAACAATAAACCTTCAACCTTAAATTCAGAATATGCCAACAGTCAGCAAAATATAATTTTATTATTCTGTAAAAATGATGCAAGTACCAAAAATATTTATGCCACAAAACATGAATAACCCAAAAACTTGCCGCTCTAAAAAAGGAACAAAGAAACCCTAATTCAAAATCATCTTTCTTCGCGAAAAACACTTATAAGATTATAAATAAAAGGAGGACCTTAATAAAGAATGCAATCTGCCCAAAATAAAGTTGAACACATTTAACAGTAAATTAATCCACCCAAAAAGAAACAAACGTCATCATATCACATAACAATCCAAAAGGATTACTGGCAATAAGGAGTATGAGTCATCACATGGAAACAGTTCCAGGGGTCAGCTTACCAAATTAGGTGTTACATAGAATAACACCAGCAAAAAAATGAAGAGTTCAATAGAACAATACAAGACATGAAAGAAGGGACTGATCAAAGAGAGTTTGATCCCATTTGTGGCACCTGCACCCAAGAAGGATGGTGACTGGACGATGTGTATTGGTTACAAAGCAATCAACAAAATCATATATATTTCCATTACCATTACCAAGTATGGATATCATAATGGACTTCTCAAGTGGTGAAATTGATTTGAAGAGTGGTTATCATCAGAGCCTGAAAGGGAAGGCGGTGAATGGAAGACAACATTCAAGATTAATGGAGGACTGTATGAGTAGCTAGTTATGCTTTTGGACTTACAAACGAGCCTAATACATTAATGCAATTGATTAATGAGGTTGTGAAAAAAATTGAGAAAGCTTGTAACTATTTATCACAATGACTAATTGGTTTGAAAAATATGGAATTTATCATCTCAGCTCAAGGATTGAAAGATGGATCTGAAGAAATTTAAAGCAACTGTCGAATGGCCTCCACCAACAAACATGAGATCAGTGTGATCTTTTCATTGACCAGAAAGCATTTATACAAAATTCATTAGAAAAACATTTGTGCACCATTGTCTAAGAGAATGAGGAGGCTCGACAAGGAATGCAAGTGGGCCACTGGAGCAGATAAGAGCTTTGAGTTGTTGAAAAAAAAGGAACAGAATAACCAGTATTAATCCTACTAGACTTTAATAAAGTATTCCAAATTGATTGTTGTGCAAGTGGAGATGTGAGGGTGGTAATATTAAACCAAAATAGAAGGCAACTAACATAATTTGGTCAGAAGTTGAATGATGCCACAAGGAGATGTTTGACTTATGATCATGAATTCTATTTTGTAACCTGAGCACTAGACAAATGGAGAATTACCTGTTACCCAAGAAATTTGTGTTGTGCATTGATCACTAAACACCAAAACAGCTAAACCACCACAAAAAATTAAGCCACTGACATGCACTGGTTAAAATTTATGCAGAGTTACATTTTTGTGTTGAATCGTAAGAGTGAAAGTCAAAAAATGTTGTCAATGCATTGAGAATCAGACAAAATTTGCTAATAGAGATAAGAATAGAAATAGCCAGTTTTGAGATCCTAAAACATTTGCAATTATTTTGTGGAGGCATGACAAGCTTTTAAGGAACTAGTAAGCATGGACAAAAGCCAGTGGCTGAACTATCTTATTAAAAATGAACTTTATTCAAAGAAAATCAATTATGCATAACCACAAGTTCAATGAGGGCAAATCTCATCAACGAAAAAACATTGCAATGGATAAGCAAAACATTTTTGAGGTAGATAAGATATCTACCTCAGATAGTTTGAACTATTTTTAGACACAAATATACAAAGATGCTGTTAAGATTATATCATTATAGCTACAGTCGGATTGATTTAATCGTAAGATTCAATGTTGATATAATATATCATATATATAATATTATAATTATATTACATATATATAATATTATATTATATATTATATATACTACATATATATTATATTATATATAATATATACTACATATATATTATATTATATATATATATAATATATTATACATATGCTATACTGTGATTTATATTGTTAATATATATTAAATAATAATGATTTATCATAGAGACATGGTTCCTACTCTTATATTTATAAGAGATTGGGATCTGCATTTGGAACATACCAATAACAACAGCAGTGTAATTACATTTGTGGAACCTGATCCATGTTACTCAACAGACGCAAGGAAAATTTGTTCAAGGTTGAAAACTTTGTGAAGGTGCAAACGGTCAAGCAAATGCTAGATATCAACTGTTACTAATACTGGAGACGCCTTGTGGCAATATAAGCATGGATTTGTATTGGGAATGCTGAGAACGCAAAAAAGAAACAATTTGCTAATTGTAGTAGCAGACAGGTTGTCTAAGATGGTGCATTTCATCCCGTGTACAAAAAGTAATGATGCAATGCATATATGTAGTTGATCTAGTTTTTGAGGAGGCTGTAAGGCTTACATGGTTTGCCAACGAGCAACGTTTCAAATAGGGGCACAAAACTTTGTAGGATACAATGGAGAAACATGACAACATAAATGAAGTTTCCCTCAGCAAACCATAAATGGACAAACTGAAGTTGCAAGCAGGAGTTAGGAAACTTATTAATATGCCTAGCGAGGGAAAAGACAGGAAATTGATACACGATTCTATCTCAGGTGGAGTTTGGATATAGCAATTCATTAAATAAAAGTACTAGCCAAACACATTTCAGATTGCAAATGGTGGTAATCAAGAAATGCATCAGAGTTAAGATATATCAGCAATGAAGACAAAAGGAATGCAGAGGCAAAGAAATTGGAAAGCACATCAAGCAAGTACATGCTGAAGTAAGAAGTCACTTGAAAGAGAAATGAAAATTTTGACAAATAGAAGTTAAGAAGTTAAGAAACTTGAACTCAAAGCCTGGCTGGATTAGGACTATCTACAAGACGTTTACACCAGTTCCAGGAGGTAAACAAGAGAAGGAGAGGACAACAGCTGCATAACTCATGTGATAACACAATGGGTCAACCATTTTCAAACAAATTAAACTCTCCCAAAAAGGCTAGTGAGACATTAATAAACACATAAACTGTGTGTGGCAAAACAATCTAAAAACATAATCCAGATCTTTCCAAATTTTACAACAAAGCAAGTCTATTCACTTTTGCAAGCCAGATCCTTCAACATGGTACATGTTAATCAGCCAATCAAATCTATATCTGACAACATATCCAATACTCTAATATAGTTAATTGCAAAGTTTGTTAGATATACTCAGTAATTCCCAGTATGAGACTTGTATCCAGCAGATCCAAGGTGCTGTGGTAAAAATTATGAGATTTAGGAACCACAAGAGAGTCAGCCCTATTAAAATCCCCTAGCTGCTATAAGAACGCCTATAATTCCAACAGGTGTGTAGTAAGTTTAACGTGCATTTAAGGCAGTGCATAACCTCACCCAAGATTCACCAATCTAGGAAATTAACGAAAGGAATTCTGGGCATCATTGTACATTAACTTAATACCCCAAAAAATCATCCTGTTAAAATGGGAGCAACTTTTATACAAATGGCCTGGATTCAAATGCACTTGTACAAACTCAGAGATCTGTGAATATCGAATTTATTTCAAGTAAGTTCATTGGTTTTGACCTAGCGATAAAGACTAGGCATCATGTTCTACATAAGCAACTCAACTTCAAACAAAAATGTGCTTGGAGCCCAATGTGTGTGTACTACAAACACAAGGCAAGATAGACCTCCCCTACTCTCAAAAGGACCTGGAAAAACAAAGAGACTGTCCAACTGATTTCTTCAACATATCCATGTAACCATACTAAGCATGCCAGAAAAAACGAAAGGAAAAGGAATAAAAATTGAATTGTCAAAGAAACCACTATAACATTACTTCTTTTGTTGAAAGCTTGATGACCGGGTTAAAATCTAAAGTGGTCAAATTTTGCAAAACATTAAATAGTTATTGAAACATTGCCCTCCAGCCTTCAATGGAGATGTTTCTCGAGTTCCGTGCCTAGTTGGAATTTTGGTCTCCGAGCATGATCCCACTTCCTCCGTCATTAAAATCAGGCTTTATTATTCCTTATTTTTTTAAATATAGCGACAACCTTATAATTAAAAACAATTAGATAAACAGTTTCCTTGACGATTTAAAGGATATTGCTCCCATACAGAAAATGAATGTCCCGGTCAGTTTCACCTTAACAGTGTCTCTTGTGTCGCGTTACGTTATGTTAGCCCTGGCAAAACAATGTAACCCTAATAGTGTAACTTAATCGTACATTAAATCCAAGGCAAAACCCCCATCTACAGTTAAGTTATGCTCTGATAAATCTAAGATATGCTTTTATTTACAAAAGAAAATCGAAAAAATACATATCATTTCAAAATGAAACTCGGACTACACAAAAAAATACATCAAATACACATCAATCCAAAAGACTGCAGAGAAAAAACAAGTAATTACATTTATACAGGAAAAAAGAAAAGAAAAAAATCCAATAAAGATTCACAAAGTCAACGGTTATATTTATGCAAGAATGACGACTTCAATCTATTAAGAATTCTCGAAATGAAAGTTCAAGCTATCTGATTGTTACTAAAAGCAGATCTAAGGTGATACCAAATTATCTAATTATCCGGTTTAAGAGAGCTTAATTCGATGCACCAGAAATTAAAAATTAATTATTCGAAATTAAAGGATCTGATCATCAACTTACAAGAACAGAAAAATATTCTGCCCCGGGCGTCTGCTTTGCTATCTCGTGTATCTTGCCTCCATTCGTGCAGCGCGACCAGTCTCAGGTTCGTGAGTCGATCAGGCCGGTCGAAATAATGAGAAAAGCGCGTATTATTATTATTTTTACTTATTAAGTAAATAATGGCTGTACCGTTAGACCATATAAGAGCACGATTCTTGCTGAAATTTTGAAGCATTTGAAGATGTGATCCACTCCACCGACCATGCTTTTTTCCAAAGAAAAAGGGTTATTGCTCCAAGGTGTGATTGTGGCTCATTAAGGTTATGTTTGGGTTACCTCCTCCTATATGTACACGGAATATTATTCTTCGGGTCAATTTGGTGTATGCTCTACAGTTTTTTCTGCGTGGGTTTTAGTTTCTTTTGTCCGAATTTGAGTTGTGGTAAGTTTGAGTTCAATTTATGTGCATTCATATTGTTGTTCTAAGGAATCAAGTTTAGTATCATCTATGTATATTGAGGTCAATATTTCAAATAATCAAAATTGATTCTTGTATATGATCACTTAATTGGATGATTACCATGTTTGGTTCTTATATGTATGTGCTTTAAGTTAGATGTTTGTTTGACTCAAGTCTTATCTATGTGTGATGTGTTTGACAATTATTTAGCTAATGTGTCATCTATGTGTGTTAGGTTAGATGACTAACATTATTTTGTGTGATGGTTATTTGCACTAGTAGATTTAAGTCACAAATACATGTGTAAAAGTTTAGATAATTAATCTCCATAAGTCTTGTATATGTGTGTGAGTTTGATTAGTATTTAGTTTAATTATTATATATGTATCTTAAATTATATGAGTCTTTCACTCAATTTGTAAAATGATCATCATTTAAACTAGAGAGTTTCAATTTCATCCATGTATACTTAGGTTCTTAGCTTAAGTGACTATGTTTGATCTTGTCCATATGTATTAGAGTTGTCATTCGAAGCAATGAGGTTGAATCGTATTCATGCATATCGAGTTGTATGACTACTAAGCTCAAGTCACAATTGTGTGTAATAGGTTAGATGGTTGCTTGGCTCTAACCTCACTTATGTGCATGAGGTTAAATGGTTCATTGGTTCAACTCTTATTTATGCTTGTGGAGCACATGATTGCTCAGCATAAGTGGTTACATAGATGCAATTAAAACTTTATGATTCAAGTTTAATTCGTGCATATTATATCAAAAAATCAATCACACTAAGCCTTGTATGTGTATTAAGTTAAATAATTGTTCAACTTAGCCCTCATGTTTATAATGCCTCGCTAAGAAATCTAAGAAGGCAACACGAAATAACCAAACTAATGGTATGTATGGTATGTAAATATTTTTTTCATTGACAACTATTGTAAATCCTTAACATGATAATAAGAGTTTACATTAAGTTCGTCACTCAATCTACAAATTACATTAAATAAAGTGTAAGTTAAGATACAGTATCTCATAACTCAAATATTTATCAAATATATGTATGCAAAATTAACCACTTAGTTCAAGGTCCTCACTAGGTTCCCTAACGTCACTACTCAAGCAATATATCTATAAAATAAATTAATCATCTATATGATATCAATGGATGACATCCTGACAATGCACAACATGATATTCATTAAACCTAAGTCCATTTCATATCACCAAATAGAAATATTCCTAAGATCTTTCTTTCATTGTGACATCATTATCATAAGATCATTCAAGATAGCCAATTTATCGGTGCTAACCTAGTTACTTGCCTATTTTTAATAGTATTAGCATTCATCTATAAAAATGTATGGATTCAACTATGTTTAATGATTTTTGCATCAATGTTTTGAATCACACTCTGTGATCCATCATCAAGATAAAATATAGCATAGTATTAACATTAATTAATCCATAAGGATAACTAACCCTAATGAACACCCTTTGGTCCCTTACTATATAATCATTCATTATATGCAACTAACAATGTCTTATACTCTATCCTACAAGTGCATTGTTCCATTACATGTACTCAATATGCGCACATTAAGTAATCAATTTTAATTAGCAATATATCAATTTCTAACTTAATAGTTCTCTAAACACATAGATAATTAATCTCATCATTTACTAATCCATATTAAACTTAACAAGATTTATATCAATAAGCATATGCAATAATATTCCTCCTAGTCTAAATATTTCATTTTTTATTGAATACAAATACATCAATAAGTCTATCAATACATCAATCTCTTCCTAGAAGTGTACAAAAATACATCCATGTATATAAACGAGTAGAATATGGCATAATATAACAACATGTACAAATGAAGATCTCTGATGCAACATAAATATAGGTACTAGAAGAAAGATCCATCCACATAATGTGAACAAATTGAACCTCGATGAGAAAAATATTTTTCACCCAACCACATGGAATTCGGAGACCCACTCCCACCGTGCTAAGGAGGTAGATATCAAGGCCCAACACCAAGAAAACATATTAAAATAAAATACAAGTGACCAATCTCCAAACAAGGTTAGGGAATGCAAAAAAAAAAAAGTAATCAAGGCAAAGGTTGATAGAGGTGATACACAAATCTAATGAAAGAAACTTTAAGATACATGTATGGAGAGTGTTGTCATGTAATCTTATGTCTTGAATTACCCTGGATTGGACCCTCTAAGTCTCGACCCTCAAGACTCTTGTGTTACTCTAGGTATGGCCACTCCAGACCCTAGCCCTTAAGTGTGACCCATGTAGAACCAAACAACTTTTCATGAGGACAAGGAAGTTTGATTATGCCAATTTTCACGTACATCTTCTCTCACTGTCATTCTTGGCTATAGTAGTGCTCAAAGCATGGGCAAGAAAACATACTTATCTTTGTAATCACCTCAAATGGTCTAGTAAACTATACTTCCCCTTTTTAGCATTTTTAATCTTTATACTAGAGTATGATCTATGCTTAATCAATTTTGCATAATTTTTAATCAAATCATCTCAAAAATATTTTATCATTTTTGCCTTATATTTGGCCACCTTATCCTAAGTCTTATTTAATTAAAATTATTTGTAACCTTTTAATTAAATAAAATCCCCAAATCTCACTTTATTCCTATGTGCACACATAAATATATTTTCCTATTTTAAAGATAAATAAAAAAAGGGATTTTGTCTGCACATGAAGGCACGCTTTCTTATGTGAGAGGAATATTTATTTTTTAAATAACTTTAGTTCTCCTTTGCACATCTTTTGCCTCTTTACTACAACCACTCAGTTTGCCTCTTTGAGGTTGTGCACACGCAATTCATTATCTACCATTGGTCTTCTTTTTTCCTCTTAAACATATCCATTGATTTTGCCTCTTGAAAGCTTGTGCACAAAGTCAACATGGGATTAATCCTCCACCATAGATTTTGTCTTTTAATCTCTATCATCCATTTTTTTTTTATAAGGAGGCTCTCTCCCCCTCATTTAGCAATCTTGATCTCTGGTCTTCGTACTATTTTTATGCTACTACTTTGCTTCTTGGATTCTTCTTGCATCTTGGTGACTTTAGCATTTTAGGAGCTCTCATCTTGCATCTTGTATCCATGGTAGATCATATAGATTTGTGCCAAGGTGATATTGTTACTTTGTTATTTGATTTCTTGAGAATTAGTTGAGATCTTTCATTATTATTTAGCTTAGCTTTCTTTATCTTACCTCTCATATGTTGAAGTTGATGAAAGATCAACCCCACAACTCCCAAGAATCACCTACATGTAAACACCTGTCATAGAAAGAGAGAAGCAAAAGATATGGAGGCTGAAATTCAGAGATCCACAGAAGATGATACATTCTTGATGTGCAATAAAGAATTGCAAATTGTATTGAATGAATTTACAAAGAGAGATCAATCCTTATAAAAGAAGATCCAAAACCCTAAAAGGCAAAACCTAGGTTGCATGATAATAATTAATAAAAAAACTAATTATTAGCTGCCTAAAGTTTAGCTTAAGTTAAATAGATCTAATTAGAAAATATCTAATTACTCTAACACCCCTCCCCCTTGAGATAAACTTAGGGAGTAGCTAAAAAAACTAGAAACTACCACTGAAAGTAGATTTGGGTCCCGGCAACAAAGGCTTGGTGAGGTACCCAAGCACAACTAAATCTCTGAAAAAAGGAGAAATAGAGGAAACCACATGGGAAAAACCCTACTCTAAAAAGAGATGGAAATAATGCTAAAAGAAATAGTGAAGGACGGAAGAAGCCTCCAGACTAGGCAATATCCTAGAAGATAGGAACAAAAGATGATCACGAAAAACACCACTGAAGCATGTAGAAGTTGCAAAGCTCTATTGAAAAGTGACTATTGATATGAAGAACCTCCATTGAAATAGAACTTGACTAGGTATAGAAGACTGTAATCTGAATGAGTGCTCTCAAAAAACACTATTGGAATCAGGAGACACACAAAGGCTTATGGCATGGAATATGAAAGCTTGAAAAGTTGATCAACTGAACATGGAAGGTTGCAACCAAAGTAGGAATGAAAAAAAAAAGAGTGTTTATATGGTAAATGATGCATCTCACTGAAATGCATAGGTACATAGCCACTGCATCTGCCTAGTACATAGGAACAAATACTAAATACATAGCTCACTCCATCAAACCAAGAAAGCATTAGAAACAATAGAAGAACCTCCCCTAATGCAAACAAGGGTGAGGTGATAGGCAACTAGAAAAATGGTCCAAAATAATTGCATGTCAAGGAACCACGATCAAGATGCACAAAAGAATACATATGTGTGTATTGAGGCGATCAATCTTAGACACATCATGAGGCTAATGTCATAGAAGGGAAACTCATTAGACGACAGAAGATGGCAAACAAAGGGAAAACATCAATCCCCCATGGCACTTTAATTAAAGCAGTGCATGTATACTAAGGCACAATATATAATGAATCCTAAGAATACAATAATATTTATCGGTGTCCTCAAATGGCATTGCTTGAATCAAAAGGCAAAACAAGGAAAAACAACTAAAACAAAAATATAGATGGAATATGACACTTTATCTCAGTGTGTTGCAAAAATGTAAACAAATGATGTCTACAAAGACCAAAAGATATATAAGACTAATACAATAGATGGTACAACCCATGACGAATCATATGAAGCAAGAAAATTGATCCCTGGACCTGAAATAACCAAGATTTCCACTAGAATGCAAAATTATGAATAGAATGTGCCTAGAGAAGAATCTAGAAAAATAACTAGAATCAATGGAAATATCTCAGAAAGACCTTTCCAATGATATAAAGAATTCCCAAACTGAAGATCAGATGCTCAAGATATGTCTCCCAGACTACAAAATAGAACTCCTAACTTTGATAGAAAAAAAAAGGCCATTAAAAAATTAAAACTAAAAAAATACTTGTATAACGGTGACAAGCTCGGAGCCAACTTTCTGACAATATCTTATTTGCAGAAAATGGAGTCTGTATGCTCGAGATATGAGCAAAAAACTGAAGGTAGGTCCAAAATGAGCCAGAAGGGGTAACAAGAGTGTTGATGTAGTGCTAACATTCGCAAGTGACAAGCATAAATTTCATGGTCAAATGGTCATCAAGGCATAAAAATGCTTGAAAAATGAGACTATTGTCAGAAAAACTTGTCTGCAAAAGAAGTCCAGGTTGCTAGGAACTAGTAAGTGGTGCCATAATAAATTTATTGGTGCCCATGAAATAAATAAGTGTCAAAAAAAATGCCCAAAAAGGCACATGTGAAAAAGAAATTCCACAAACCACTTGCAAAAGTATAAACAAGTGTAGAAAGAATACCTCTAACCATGGTCGAAAGGCGATGGATTGAAGGCCTGGTCAATAAATAAATGACTACGATGCAAGGCCTCAATAAAATCCATTCATGCTTAAAACCATCGTGAATGATGGAAATTTTCATAAAGGTCTGAGTTTGCCGTAAAATAAAGATAGTCAAAGGCCTCAAACCACCCATGAGAAAGTGGTAAACTACAAAACATGCCAAACCACTTGCGTTAGGTCACAAGAGGGCCCACAGAGGCTGAGGTGCATTAAACAATACTAAATAAATGTGTGGATCAAAGCGTATGTGAAGTCAAAGGTCCTTAATGAGTGGGGCAAGACCCAACGTGAGGGTACAACCCGTAATTAAAGGCTGAGCACATTGACAAAGGTATTGATGGATTTTCCAAGGTGCATAGGCTACATGCACAAATCGCAAACTCACATCAAAAAAAGGAAATTGTTAGTTGAAAATATTGGTCATGCTTGGGATCCACTAACAATTTGTCACCCAAACTACCAAAAAAATTCCAACCACATAAAAATCTTGTGTAGATGCCAAGGTGGCACTAAAGAGCACTCCACACAATTAAATTTACTCCAAAACAAACACATGATCCCACAAATAGTATGGAGACATAAAAAAATGCGGCTTCCAAAGAAGAAAGGGTCAAAAAAAGCCAACTTAGGGCATGGAGCAAGGATATCACTTGCACACATTGCATAGTATTTTTATATTGTATTATTTTATTTTATTTTATAATGTTGCATCTAGAGGGATGTGCAACATGTAAAGATTCCCATGGTGCGAGGCCTCGCCCCGACCCATCTTAGCATAGTGATACTTTATTATTTTGATACTCATGACTCGATATGTTGAGACACTATCAGATGCTTTGAACATATTATATTATTTCATGTTGTGTGATGTTTACTTTCAGATATTTGAGTTCATCATTTAATGCTTTATGAACATGTATGTTGATGAAGTAAGTAAATGCAGGATTAACACTTTGATTATGAAATTGTAATGATTGAGAATATGAGTAGAACAAGAGAAACCCTAATTAATTGAAAGATGTATGTTTTAATTTATGTGATTTCCTTGATACATATATACATATGTGCATGTGATTTTATGGGGCTACTGATGTGTGCAATGAGTGTGCAGGATATTTTATCCGAGGAACCTGACGAAGGAATGGAACTAATCCCTATGTGCCATTCATGGAACCCTTGTTGTTCATATCTTAATTGTATTGTGAGACGTATGAATGTATCTTTCTGTAATCTAGTAAATGTTAACGCTCATAATAGTAATTTTATAGTGTCGCTTGACACTTGTGAATTGTTTATGCATTTCAGCATGCTAGTTAGGGTTAATTGTGTAACTTGTGGACCTTAGTTGGACCAAGTTAGTGCCCTTTTTGCTAATCTATTTTTAATCGAGTTTAGTTACCCCTAATCTGGATTAGTGCTTAATCTACTTTTTGGAGTTGTTAGATAGTCTTAAAAATTTCTAACATTTGTTTGGTCTCAAATCAATTCCTAAGGCCTTAAAATCATGAAATCTTATTACCCAAGGGGTATGGGTATGGATTGGGGGCATTTTCCACCCCCTTAGCCCCTTTTGTTAACTTTTATGGTCACTCAAAAAGTCTATTTTTGCCTTAGTGCGAAAATTGAAAGTTGTTACCATGGGTTGAATAGCCTCAACTCCACTTAGAGGTTAACCTTAGGTTTGGTTGGGTTAGAAACCTCTCAATTTTAAGGCAAGTGGGGGAAGTTATTTCCCTTTTTAGGTGGTTGAGTTTGGATCTTATTTAGAGGCTTTTTTTTTAGTAGTTTTGGTTGTTACCCAATCTCTAGTTTTAGAGAGAAGTCTTGGAAGATTGACGACAAGGAAGGAAAAGATCTTCTCAATTTGTTCATTTTACCATAACCTCTTTGTGAAGGTAGAGGTTCTTCATCTCCTTTGTTCATGTTGTTCATGTTGCTCATGTTGTTTCATTGCTTGGTTCATGCTTATGTTATTGTGTTGTTCATTGGTATGCTTGTATGTATGTTGAGTATGCTTGGGAACGATTGAAACATGTTTTTCTTGAACGCTTTTCCTTTATGTTTTTGCTTGAATTTTGAAGTTTTCTTGTATGGGTGTTTTGGCATTACTCACCCTGGCCAATTTTGGGAAAGGTATTCAATTGGACTCCAACAGTGTAGAGTCTCTTCTCAGGACGAAAAGAGGGAGAGAGGGTAGGGTGTTATGGGCCCCTACTTGTCAGCACAAACCACATATGAGTTTCGGCATGTAAGAATGGAAGAACGGAAGTTTTTGAGTTATAGCCCCGATTGGACACCTGTTTTGGTGTTGTGTCTGACATCTCCTGTTGGAAAAATCCACCTTCTCCCTAGTTTTATATCTGTTGTGAAAACCCAGTATGGAAATGAATGTCAGATTTTGTCTCCTTGTTATGTTTGTTTGTCACCTAGTCATATTTTGTTCCCTCCACGATCACAACGATGCATTTCAGATAATGAAATGGATCCCTTGTTAAGGGCCATGAAGAAAATTTAAATTTCTTGTTGAAATTCAATTATGTTCGGGATTAAAATCCTGTGTAGAAATGTAATTTAAACCTTTGTTGTAGTGGCAACGATGCCGGATTTTCTTCTTGATTCTTTCCCGATAGAGCCTTGAATCAGGTGGTTAATAAATTGATGAGTGAGTAATATCATTGCTTTTGAGGTTTTCGTATTTTTCAGTTATACGAATGTATATCAAAGATAAGATGAAATGATAATGTTCAATTATGCAAAATTCAATTTTCATATATGTTGAGACGAAAATTATGTTATGATCGTAGATTCATTTTCATGATTATTGAAAACTAAAATCAATCTTGCATTGTTGTTTAAATGGATCATTCAAATTCTTGGTTTAACTAGGTTGCAACAAGTCCTATTAGATTAATAAAAAATATATATCCTCCTTGTTATAAAAATATAATGCTTGGAAATCCATGCTTAGCATAAATAAGGACTTTAAAAAAATTTATCCCCAAGAGCAAAAATGCTCTCTGCATTTTGTATGGGGAGAAAAAAAGTCATTTCTTGCTTTGCAACTAAGAATCTATTAGATTCCTAAAATATCTTTTAAACTTTTAAATAATTCAAAATATAATTAATAAATTTGCTTTTGAGTAAACTAAATAAACAAAAAAATAAATTAATTAATATTAAGGCATAAAGCAAATATCTATCCTACCAAATTTACTTTATGCATTAACTACCTCCAACTTTCCTTGGTGCCAACTCTTTAAAAAGGGCATGAGAAAGTTTTAAAACAAAGTCAAAAAAAGCTTTTATTGGGTGACATCACCCCTGTACTCCCCCTTATCCTTTTTACAGTAGGAAACCACGTGGGTGGAAGCGCTAGTTTTTTTAGTTCTTGGAGACTGTATTGGTTTGAATGCAAACCTTCCCCTTTTCCCTTTGGTTGCCCACCTTTGGAATTTCATGCACAGCTTTTAGTGGGGCACGCCTGTCCAAAGTGCACCCAATCAGCGCTTGGGTAGCGCACTCCAGTCCTTGGCTTTTTTTTAAATTGCAAGTAGGGTGTGGTGGGAGTTGGGGGAGGGGGGTTAGTATTAATGTTAGGTTAGCATATATGTTAGGATTAGTTTTTAGTTTAGTGTAGGTTTAAGTTAATTTAGAAATGGTTAAATTTTAGATTAATCTAGAAATTAGTTTTTAAGTAAGTAACAATTTAATTAGTATATTCAAAGTTTCAAGTATATTTTGTGCTAGTTATTATCTTGTTTATTAAGATAGCACTAACCGAGTAGTTTGATTTCAATTGTTAAATTTAGATTTAAATTAAATAAAGTTTTTAACCAATAAGTTTGTTATGTTTAAAACAAGTTTATGTTGGACTAATAAGATAATGTAGTTTGTTTTGCATAGTTAAATTTAAGGTCAATTTATATTGTTGCTCAGATAATTTCAATATATTGTTGAAATCTTAATGTAATAATGAACCAAATATTAACACCAAGTTATTAACAAGAATTTAACTTTATCGATGTATTTCTTCTCATGACTATTAACTTAAGATTCAAATGTAGTAAACCTATTCTTGCACTTGCGAATCAACTCTTAAACCTTAGTGAACCTTATTATTATTAATTTTTTTATTAAAAAAAAGTTGTGTTTTTGCCTCGTATTTTTTGGGCATGACACATGGGATATACTTGATGAGTTGTATTGTCACATTGTGATAATATTTTATGTAATTATTTAATATTGGGGAAAAGAATATTAAATGTGGGATCAATGGGTTAGGTAGCACATGGTTTATGTAATACCACTTGATGGTTTTGTGGAACTTGCTACTATATAAGAAACCACAAGGGTATTTGTTGTATGAGAAGAGAAAAAGGGAAAAAGGCAAGAGTAGAACAAGACAAGGCTTGACAAGTTAGCCAGGGGAGCATTTGTGAAGGTTGGAAGCATGGCATGGGATGTTTGGATTCATGCTTGTACACATTGATTGTTTGGTTGTGGCTATGGATTTAAAGGCTTCCATAGTTGTATTGCAATGGTGTTTTTTGCTAAATAATATATACTGATGGATGCTTTTGGAGGTTGGGTTTTTTCCCTCAATGAGGGTTTCTCAGGGTATATCTTGTGTCACATTTTTGTGGGTATGTTTTCTATTCTCTTGCATGTAGATTTTAATTGCATATATGTTTCAAATCTATTATGGGTTATGTCAAAATGGTTATATTCTTTCTTGCGAGTTTCCTTACAAGTAGTATAAGAGCTATGGTTTTATTGTTGTAACCCTAGATTGAATCCATGGGAATGCATAAAAGAATAAAATAAAGGACAAGATATATGAGTTGTTTATTTTAAATTTGACAATTTTGGGTTTGTTGTTATGATGGGATGTTGGTAGATTTTGGGCATGTGAAATTGTTGGACAAATGGATTTTTTTGATGTTTCATTTAAATGAGGGTTTCAAGGGGTAGCTTGCAAAAATGACCTCCTGGGAAAAAATACATCTCACCATTGGATCTGGGTTGATTTTTCCATAAATGTTGATATATAATATGCCCTAGTTTGGCCATGTGAAGAGAAAATGTAAAGCTTTTTTAGTTTCAGCCCGTGATGATTGTCAAATTTAATCCTGTTAGAGTTTTTGTCACCTAAAAAAAGGTGAAAATTTTGTTGTGAAAATGGTAAAAAGACTATCTTGGTAAAAGAACCATAATTTTCACTCAGGATATCAGAGTTTGGACTTCTTATAGTCATTGAAAAGCTAATTCAGAGCACTACAACTTGGTGTAGGATTGATCTTGTGATTTTGACATTTTGTCAGGTTTTAAGAGCTTGAAAGTTAGATGTTATTTATTTTGAGCATAGATTAGGGTATAACTTGGACATACAGAGTTAGATTTTGGACTTTGAGTATTCAATGAAAAGCTCTTGGAGAGCTCTACACATTGGTTTAGATTTGGTGCAAATTTGGCACAGTTTATTTGGTGATGATCTGAATGATTTATGATATATATTACTATGGTAACATTGTGAGTTTATGAGATTGTATATTTTGGAGATTCGGATTTGATGTTATTGCATACTCAGTATATATTTCAGATTGGTCTCATGATGATATGGTTACCAATATTTATTTTGGATATGTATGATGACTTGTTGGGTCTACAAGTTGTGCAATGATGTAAGTGGTCTATACTTATAGGTTGCATTTATGGCTTGGATATGGGTTGTATTTGCCCATTGATCTTTCATTATTGATACATATTCAAATTGGTGGCTTGGATTAAGGTTTTCTATGCCCTAAGTCACATGATTTTATGATTTTGTTCTTCATGTAGAAGGGATGAGATGTTGTTACTAGGTATAGTCATACAAATCCTTCATTCCCTCTAACTCTTCGATTCTCACTCAACATCTGAAAATGCAGGGGGAAAAAGTTGGATAGAATTGCCAAGCCTTTAACTTAGAAAATTACATATGTAGGCCCCCTGTAGGGTTCTTGTCCAGATACAATCGAATTATTACATCATCAGAGCATGTGAATCACTTAGCAAATCATCAGTCAACTATTACAATCATTTACTTAAAAAAGTAAAAAGAAAACCCTCGAAATGCAGTATACATGTCATGTTAACCTTATTGGCAATGTCTTTAGCATTTGGTTATGATCTCGTGGCACTCTTGAGAACACCTGGCAATCGTTTATCTTCACGTGGCTTCAAAAAACCTACAAAAATCTCAATTTCCTTTGTATTCCATTGTTGTCACCTAATCCTTCATTTCATATTCCAAAGGTTAGCGCAAGTTTGAATTTGGATCATTGATATTGAATCTAACGATCACAATTAAGTCTTGAAAATGACCTTCACTTTTTCCTTTATGACTTCCTTCATGATCACTATAACACATGGAAATGTCTCAATTGTATCTTTTATCACCATAATGTTTAACTACTCAATCTGGCCTTTGATGGGATAATTGCTATAGGATATAATGATAAACTCTCTTTCATATATCACGAGCTCAATCTTCACATCATTATGACCTATGCCAATACCTTCATCATCCATCGGTATAACTAAGTTTTTCTCCTACACTTGGTGATGATCACTGAAGGTTGTGGTGATGAACATTTCTCATTGCTCATCACTGTAACTGAGTTTTGTCTCCTTCACTTAGCATTAAGCTTGATTGCTATGATCTTCGATAATAACTTCATCAATCATCCATTCCTCATTGCTCATCGCTATAACAAAATGTCATTTTGTTGATCTTCAATGATTCATTTTTCTATAGCATACAGAAAAAAAAAAATCATATCTATCGTCCTTTACCCATCACCATAACTATTATCGACAGCCTCATCAGTCATCACCACAACCAAATCCATGACATCCCAGCTGGCAATGATTGCCATAAGTTATAGTGATATGCCTTCCTTTATCACTTGTTGCTATAACAAAAATGAGCCTTCTCTGCACATCCATTAACCCAATATCTATATGCTATAGCGATATCATACCTAACTTCAAGTTGATCTTATTCGTGACCTTTGATCTAATCCTCATCTAACGATTAGGAATCCATCTCCAAGGGCAATTGACCTTTCAACCAATGATGTGGAGATTCTAATACATTCTACATCATTGATTTGATTTCAACTTTCATTCTTGCCATCTTTGACCAAGGTATTCACCATTGTTAAGAAAGTTGATTATTTTTGAAAGCTTATGTTGCCTCCTTTTCATTTGATCAAATTGTACTCACTTCAACCTATTTCCACAACCTCGTGCTTGATTCCAGTGAGCTCAGCTTCGTTCCTTTTATCCTTAGAGATGAACTTATTTCCTTAGACCTTTCTCTTCTTGTTGCCACATCTATCTATGTTCATGTAATCTTGCTCCAATTGAACCTATCTTTTAGGATGAGTCTTTATTGAACATACATTGGATTTTATCAAATAGATAGCTTTCTTCTCATCTGTGGGATATGCTTGACACTTACCCACCCTCCTAAACACACTTAGCAGACAAATAAACATTGACTTCCTACTCAGTTGAGCTTTGAATGGAGAGAGATTAGATAAAATGCCTTCATAGTCATCACCTAGACATGAACACTGACCTGGTTGGACTTGACAAAAAATTGAAGTTCAAAATTGGGGGACTGAAAATGCACCAACAAATACATAGTTTAGTTAGAGCTTGTGACAATGATGAGGTAGCAATGTAGGATTAGTTCTTGGTTTGGTTTGTATCTTCTTGGTTTGGAGATCTTGATTTCACTACGTACTAAAACTTGGGTGATGGAGATGGATTTTATGATGTCATGGGTGACTCGATACCATGATTGAGTTGGAGTTTTTGGTATTGATATATTTATTGAGTGTTTGCAAATGTTGGAGGTTTGTCTTAGACCCTGCCAATGTAGAAGCATCTTTGACATTTGCATGGTGCACTTGTTATCTTCATGGTGTGTGGAGATGATTCTTCATGGTGTATGGAGATAGTTGGATATTAAGGACTCATGGGGTTCTTGGTTATCTTCATGGCATGTGGAGATGGTTGCATCTTGAGGACTTATGGAGTTCTTGGTAAAGGTGTGGTTTATGTTTTCATTTGACATGTTATCCTTGGTATTAGGATGGTTTCATTATTATGTCATGGTATACTATTGGTACATGTTCAGAGTTGTGGGATGTTATGGTATGTTCATATAGAGCATGTTATCTCTTTGGTTGAGATGGTTTAGATCATGTTGTCATGTTTATGTTTCTAAGGCCACGGTTGGAACTTTGACATTGATCTTGGTTTAGTTTCTTGGTATTGAGTACATCACTTATTTATTGGATACTTCATGATATTGCTATGTTACATTTGGAGTTGGCATGGATTGATTGTTTATAAGTGCATGTGAATACTTACAGACAGTGGTGATATTGGTTTCTCTTGAATTAGAGAAGTATTTGTTGGGACAATTGTTTGGTTTTAGGAGGAAGTCTGAGGGGCATTCACCTAATATGAACTTGAAAGGAGATTGTTCTTAGATGAGTCTTGGTTGAAGACTTGGATATCTTGATGAGAATTCTTATTCCCTTAGTCTACTTGGTAGTTTTACTACTTGAGAGGTATAGCCCATTCTTTCTCTCAAGTGTATTGTGTTTATGCATGTCTTTCATGATATGGATCTTGAGCTATGGTACATGAGTTAATTTAGGAGGATTCATTTGGGAGATGGTTTTAGCATTGGTTATCTCCTTGTGCATATGTTGTTATGTTGGTTGAGTTTGAGAGATTGTTTTATGCTGGGCATATTCCTTGGAATAGGAATGGTTATTCCTTGGTTTAGGAATGGTTTATGAGTTGGTCTTATTGTGAGAGGCATACATCCATGATTAGTTATATAGTATGGTTTGGGTGTTATTGTGGCTTCTTGGTCAGGATTTTATGGAGGAGACCATACTTGCATAGTTTATATCTAGAGATGTGTGTAGAAGGACATGATACATGTTATGATTTACATAGTTTCTCTTTGGTCTTGGTTATCTTCTTGGATGTTCGGTTTCACTTACATTAGATTTGAGATTGGTTGGAGATTATGATTGCTACTTTGTTTTCATGCATGTCATGTAAGAAATGGCATGATTATTCCTTTATCTTTTTCCTTTGTTGGTTGTGGAGAACTTGGGAGAGTGTTGGAGACTTGTTATGATAGTTGTTCTTGCAGGTTATTGGTTTATGTGTTGTGGATGTCCTTGAAACTATATGGATTCACTTCATTGAAATGTTGTGAGTGGATTAGTTATAGAGTTGATATTATCCTTTGCAGTGGAGGCTTCTTGGTGTATAAATGGAAAGTATTGCTCTTAAGGCTCATGATTGCAGATTATAGATTGGATATGTTGATGATGCAAGATTCACTTGATATACCTTTGGAGGTATGGATAGTTGGATGGGTGTGGAACTTGTTGTGGGTGTTATTTTAGCTATGGATTTTGAAAACTATAGATACATGTGATTAACATTAGATCAGGTGTTTGTGCTTCACATTTTAGTTGGTACAAGATTTTATGATTCTTATGTGATAGTTTGGGTTGCTTTCTCTGTGGATGGCTTCTATGTATGCAGGTGAGATCATTCATGTTTGATATGTTGGATACTTAAATTTTGTTGTGGGTGCCAAGATGGAGCACATGGTGTACTTTGATCCATGATGGTGGATGTGCTAGGACGAATTGTTTCCTTGTTTATTTATGTGGCTACATTTTGACCCTATGCAATGTATACAACAAGTGGGAGATTGCTGAGATAATGGGTATTGCACGCATTAGATGATATTTTTATATTGTATTATTTTATGTTATTATGTAATGTTGCATCTAGATGGATGTGCAACATGTAAACATTCTGATGGGATATACTTGATGAGTTGTGTTGTAACATTGTGATGATTGAAAGGATCATGAATGAAGAATAATGGAACTAGTAAAGAATGTTTTCAATCATTGTTTTTTCATTGATGTCAAACTTGCTACTTGCAGGAATGACAATTGCTTTAGTGATCCAAGTACTATCAATTGGTTGATTGACAAGGAGGAGACAATCAATAAGATGTAACTAGAGCACCTAGAGAAAGGTTGAAGTTATGATGTTGAAAAGAAGTATAAGGATCAGCTAAACCATTAATGAAATAGTGTATTGATGACATACTCTAAGACATAGAGAATGGACACACTAAGACACATCAAAGATGTAAGGTTTAACTAAGTTATTTGAGAAAGTCGAGCAAGCTAGTTAGAGTCGAGCGAATTCATAGTTGAAGCCGAGCAAGTTCAACTTCAGGTGCCGAGTAACACAAGAATGTTTAGGTGTCGAGTAACTCAGGAAAAGACTTTAGGTGCCGAGCATCAGAAAAAAAAAGGTAATGGGTGTTGAGCATTAGGAATGCAGTAGAAGTTGAGTAACACAGAAGGACCCGAGCATTAGTAAACCAATGATGTCAAGTTGCTGCATTATTTGTTAAGTCAAAGATTCGCCAAATCTGTAATGATAAGTTTGTTACATTGAATTTTGTGAATTAGTTGGATGATAAGGATGATGAGTAGATGTCACATAATTCTATGTAAACCATGCAAACCAATTCAAGGTGAATGTTGGTGGACTTATCATGAAGTTTCTAGAAGAAGCAATTTGGAGGAAAAACAATACCATTTTCTCAAGATCAAATTAAGATTTGAGCGGGAAATGAAGAATAGAAATTATTTATAAGGAGCTATAGGTCAGAGATCAAAAAGTGTGAGAGGGAGTTGGTCATAAGTGTGATCATGTGAAGAAGCCAAGAGAAGGCTAGTGTGAAGTGTCAAGAAGAGGACACGGTGAGGAGTAAGAATAGAGCATCAAGACTTTGAGTTGATCAATTGACCATAAGAGTGCATTGGCATAATGAGTAGAAGAACTCAAGGAGATAGATCTTGAAGGGTGAACAAGCTATCAGCACTACAAGCGAGAAAAGCCAAGCAAAGAAAGGAACTGAAGAGTGATATGAAATCTACAAGGTTAGGGTTGCAATCTTTATTAGGTCAAAACCCTTATAATACTCTCTTACCATTGTATTAGATATTGAAATCCTACATTGCTAGTTTAGCTTAACAGCTAGGTGGATAAGCCTCAAGAAAAAGATAGAAGATCCCCAGGAGAATGATAAGAGATCCTTAGGAGAAGGATAGGAGATCCTTAGAGAGGGATAAAAGATTCTTTTGAGAAGGTGACTATAAATCCCATGGACTTGGGTGAGCCTAACAGCTCTATGTTAAGCCTTTAATAGGGTGACATTCTAAGTTGAATGTTCTTAAGTCCTCTAATAGGGCACACTCCTAATAGGGTGTAGAAATCCTTTAACAGGGTCACATTTGATAGCGTGTAAAGCCTTTAATAGGGAAAACCATCAGAAGTGGTTGAAATTAAATTGGGCAGTTATTTTGTGGGTGTCATCCCCACTCCAATTTTACCTTCTTATTCCTGGAGGGTTTCTGGGTTACCAAAATCCTTTGTGTTGTGTGGTGATCCATGATTACTTTTCATGATTGTTTAAAGGTTTAACTGCATGCATGATAAGAAAGTAAAAAGTATAGTACTTTTGATTCACCTCTATTTTATTAGAAAGTTTTATTGGACATTATTGGACCTTGAATAATTGATTCACCCCCCCTCTCAGTTATTCTAAAAAATTCTAACAATAATATGTGATGTAATTTTTTAATATTGGGGAAAAGAATTAAATGTCCAATATTAAATTTGGGGTCAATGGGTTAGGTAGTACATGGTTTATGCAATACTAATTAGTGGTTTTGTGGGACTTGTTACTATATAAGAAACCACAAGGGTAGTTGTTGTACGAGAAGGGAAAAAGGGAAAAAGGCAAGAGTGGAGTAAGACAAGGCTTGATAGGTTAGCTAAGGGAGCATTTGTGAAGGTTGGAAGCATGCCATGGGATGTGTAGATTCATTCTTGTTCACATGGATTGATTGGTTGTGGCTATGGTTTTGAAGGCTTCCATGGTTGTATTGCAATGGTGTTTTTTGTTGAACAATACATGGTGATGGATGCTTTTGGAGGATAGGTTTTTCCCCTCAATGAGGGTTTCCCAAGGTATATCTTGTGTCATTTCTTTGTGGGTACGTTGTCTATTCTTTTGCATGTAGATTTTAATCGCATATATTTTTAAGATCTATTATGGGTTATGTGGAAATGATTACATTCTTTCTTGTAAGTTTTCTTATAGGGTACTACCTGTAATCAAAGGCTAAGCGCATTGGCAAAGGTGTTGATGGAGTTTCCAATGCACATGGACTACATGCACAAATCAAAAACTCATCATCAAAAAAATGAAATCGTTGGTAAAAAATATTGGTTGTGCTTGGGAACCACTAAAAAATTGTCCTCCAAACTACCAGAAAAACTCCAATCACATTAAAATCTTGTGTAGACACAAAGGTGGCATTAAAGAGTGTTCCACACAATAAAATATACTCCAAAATAAATACATGATCCGACAAATAGCATGGTGACATCCATAAAATGCAGCTTTCAAAGAAGAAAGGGTAAAAAAAAGCCAACTGAAGACACAAAGCAAGGATCTTCTCCCAAAAATGTTGGACTCTTCAAAATTTGTAGCCTAGGTTAAATAAGCATAGTTGGGGATTCCAAAGAGAAGGTGTAAGTTGGAGATTGGAGTTGATAGAGACTAGGTGCACCCAAGTCTGCTTAAGTGGTATGTAGCCCCACTTTCTTAGCGACTCATTCAAATATCCAGAGTTGACTATAACCAATCAAAAAAGTGCCTAGGTTGGGTTGATGTGGCCTAATGGCTTGCTTCAAATGAAGATGTGACCTCCAAAACAAAAGTCTTCCCAAAGGATGATCCACAACCCAAGAACAATTTGTAGGTCTCCAACAATATGCACAAAAAACAAAACAACACTTTTGGTACTGACATCAGCGCATGTACATGTGCACGGGGCCAAATACCAAGGGCGAGTCCCTTATATATTTATTTATTTATTTATATACTAGATAAAATTGATTTAAAAATATAAAAATTGTCACTCCTCAATTTGTGTGCCTAGGCTACATGACTTGGGTACAAAAAAAATTGGCTCAAATTTCAACAATGTCCAAACTAGACATATTTTATATGGAAATGAGGTTTTTCAAGTGCTCTGAGCTCAATCGTGATGTTTGTTTGGGATCATAGTGCTCCAAAAAATAGGCCCACCCAGATCCAATACGAAAAAACCTCTTTAGGCCTAGATCTCCAAAACCTCAACAACAAAACAAGGGCATGAATTTTTGAAGCTCTAATACTCTGTTGAAGTTGATAAAAGATCAACCCCACAACTCCCACGAATCACCTGCATGCAAACACCTATCACAGAAAGAGAGAAGCAAAATCTATGGAGGCTAGAATTCAAAGATCCATAGAAGATGAGAGATTCTTGATGTGAAAAAAATAATTTTAATTTATATTGAATGAATTTACAAAGAGAGATTAATCCTTATAAAAGGAGATTCAAAACCCTAAAAGGTAAAACCTAAGTTGCATGATAATAATTAATAAAAGAATTAATTATTAGATACCTAAAGTTTAGCTTAAGTTAAAAAGAGTTAATGAAAAAATATCTAATTACTCTAACATCATCTTAGATTACTTTGCATTTTATTTCACTTTAAGATCATGGATACTTTCATCTTCATTTGAGTCTCTCATTCTATGGCGCACCTCACAAGGGTCTCCTGTATTAGGTTCATTTGAGAGCCACCATAATAGTATTTAGATTCTTGCACATCGTGGATAGAGAGTTATAAGTTGTCATTCAAGACATGGTTTCTATTGGATATCTTCAATAGTAAGGTTTATAGAAGTGTGCCTTTTTTTGAGAAACACTTATGGTGCCCACGGTGGGGCTTACCCACATTTTTTTCATATTTTTTAGCTTTTAAGGCTAACCCTTGTGCAAATGTACTTAAAGGTAAAAAGCTTAGGTTTTGAGCAAGATGATAATGACAAACATGATCCTACACACACCTTTCAGATAACTTTTACTCCCATGGAAGATTCTTATGACACATCTTGACAACAATCTCATCAAATTACCTAAAGCTACCCCATATGGAGTGACATGTTGTAAACCCTATTTTTCTTATCATGAACATAGTAAAAATAGCACTTCAACCTATATAGAATTGAAATATAAAGTCTGACATCTTATTTATGACAAGCTAACTAATGTTGAAATCTCTGATAACTCATGTGATGAGGATACTACTCTTAAGCAAGATCAAATTATTAAACATATGTCTAGTAGTGGTCCCCTTTCAGCGTCTAGTTATTCCAACACTCATGAACCTTTTAGAAAGTCAAATCTTTCCAACAGTCCTCCATCAAACAAAGAGCCTAATTCTTTATGTATTGATTATGTGTACCCTCAAGGGCAACATCTAAAAGAAACCCAAGCTAATCTACATTTGGATGCAAAGCTTTTCAATGCTTCTAAGATCAAAGATATTAAACCTTTATGCACTAACATGCCTGTCATTCATACTATAATAAATCCTCCATTACCTCTTCAAGAATCCATCATATGTATCCAAAATTGTCCCTTGTCTTTAGAAGTGGCTCTATGTCAAGAGGACTCCCAAAAAAATGAAGAAATAAATGTCAAGAAAGATCAAGATCAAGGTCCCTTCATATCCTTCCAAGATGTCATCCCTCCATCTCAAGAACAACACATCTCTCCATGTCTTATGTCGTGTCCATCCCCCAAACAAGATGAAGATACCACTTCCATTAAACTTATTAAAAATCATGAGGAAAGTTATCTTCCTATGCTATCTAAAGACACCTGTCATGATCAAAGTACCCCCTCATTATCTTATTCTACTTCTCCATATTCACCTCATACATCCACCATTCCTAATAATCATTTCCATAATAATAAACACCCTCAAGATTCAAGTTCTCTTGTCAATTATATTTCTCCTATCAAAGCTATGCATGAGTCTATTGGTAGTAGTGGCCATGTTGCTAACTCTAAAGATGTTGATATCCCTACCCCTTATCAATTTGCATCTTCTACATCCATCCTTGTTCCTTATCTATCAAGGTTAAAGACTTCAAACATTCCATCTATATTGGGACCTTATATTCCTCCATCTCCCATATGTTTCACTCTTATCTCGTTATCCACTTCTTCCATCAAACCTCTAGATCAACAAAGCCTTTCATTCTTGACAAATTTCTATGCACTCATCCATCTAAACTTGACATGTCATCCTTATCCATCCACAATTCCCAAGTCTTATGGAAGTAATTTGGATGTACAACATAAAATAAATGAATGCAAAAATCCATTTACAAATGAAGATCACTTTGTCCTATCTAATCGACATTTATATACAAAGAAAGAAAAAACATTCAAGAGACCAGAAAGGTCCAGTAACCAAAGAGTGAAATAAAAAAAAATCTAGTTTCCAAAATCCATTATTGAAGAAATGCTCCCTAAACGATCCAAAGGAAAAGAAGAGTCAAAATCTATATGGATTCCCAAGTCTCTCTTAAAAGACTTGAATACTGAAAACAAATCAAAGTTGACATTCAAGATTCCAAAGCCTTCCACTCCATCTTCCTCCAAAATTACTCTACCACATCATACATTTAAACTTCAAGCTATTTCCTCCATATTTTCTCCATCATTTCACCACCCTTCAAGGTGTGTGTTAATGTTGATCTTGCCCACTTTTTCTTCTACCCTTTCACATCCCTTTCATTACCTTATCCACTATCCTTCCACCTTCTAACCTCCCACATTTATTCTTCCATCCTATTTATCTCATCCATAGTCTAAGACATTTTCTTCCATAGACCCTTATTTTCTCTATAATCTCCCTTCCACCACCCTATCAACATCCTTAAGCATACCTTTTAGTGGCCCTTGTCTTCAATAGGAGACTTACATATCCAAAGAGAAAAATTCTTGAATTCTTTCAAAAAATACAAAAAGAAAAAAACTAAAAAAGATAAGAATAAAAAAGAAAAGAAAAAGACAAAGTGCCTTGGTGAAAACCTAGTAAACATGTGCCTTAGTAGAAAAAGTAAAGAGAAATAAATTGTGGCACATTAGATAAATACCATGATGAAAACCTAGCAAACAGGCATCATGTGTAATCCTTCATCATCTAACTATTCCCTCTTCCCTCTTTGATATTGACAATGTCAATCTATCCTTGAGTATTGTCTATCTTGTCCATTAGCTACCCTATCATGATCTTATTTATCCCAAATCACTCAAAGCCTTCATAACTACTTTCTCTCTTATCATTCTACCCTATCACTATCCTATCTAAATCACCCCTTAGTCTTGATCAAAATTAATTTATCCTATATGCTACCTCTCTTATTGGCTTCCATTGCTTATTCAAAACATGCTTTTTCTAGAATATTTAGCATAACTGAGAGGTGAGGGGATGTTTGGTGGGTGAATCAATTATCCCTAGGTATATATGTACCAATTCAAATTTCTCTAACTTCAAACAACTTTAAAAAAACTCATAAAATCTCTCTGTCCATATAGAAATACATCAATTTAACATATTCATTCATCACTTAGCTCTTTGTTCAATATATGTCGACTAATAGTAAATAAACCACACTAAATAACATGCATTACACATAAAACATTCACACATGTTTGACACTAGGATTTAACATGGAAATCCAATTTGGGAAAAAACACCAAGTAACATGATACCACTTTTCACTCTTCTGAAGTGAGCTCAGTTAAGAGAAAACCCTATTAAATGTTACAAAATACATTGTTAGGTGTGACCTTGTTAAAGGATTTAATCACCCTGTTAGGAGTGGCCTGGTTAGAGGACTTTGGATCATTCCATTAGAATTTCACCTTGATTAAAGGATTTGCAAATTGACTTTTAGGTCAACCTTCATTAAAGAATATTCACTGCCACAATGGTTATAAAGTAACAACAGGCTTCATCTATTAAGATATGACTAACTTTACAAATTCATATCTCCATTTGATTCATTTTATAGGTCATTGACTAGACTTCATTGTAATCTCCTTCTCTAATTTGCTTGTCAACCCTTCAAGCAATCACACTTCACCAATCTTCTCACCTTTCTTCTGCTACTCCGTTCTGCACAAGTTCTCCACAAAATTGACAATCGATAATGAACAACCTTAGCAAACATCTCTTATGCCTCCTTAAATAGGTAGCTTTGATATTTTTCCACTTAAACATCAGCATAGGCATTAGGGTTTGATTAGATTCATCGAATATATCCATCATTTTGTCCTTCTACTCCTTTCTTGATACTTCTAGAAACTTAACATTAAATCCTTGCCTTTGATTGCATAAAAAACTCAACTAATGCAATAAATATACTAGCTCATCAATCCTTATCATCCATGCATTTTGACTAATCCAAAAATTCAACTATGTTAGCCTTAAACTTGATTCTTTCACAAACTGTTATTTTGCTGACATTCAATCATTACAATGTTCTTCTGCTCGGTCAACACTTGTAGCTTGGTCTCTACTATTCTATCTCACTTGAATTTTACTAGCTTGCTCGGTCTTCATTATGCTCAATTGCTACAACATTTTCCTCTCCAACTTGCTTAGCTATAATTGTCACTCGAATGATATTGTTTACTCGACTATCTCTTAAGTTCCTTAATCTTTTGCTTCATTAGCCTTCATTGACCTTTTGAAACTGTCACTAGGTCAAGCATAGTGTTTTTCTCAATTGCTTGTATTCTCTTCTAAGCATCAACTCAACTATCTTCTTCACTTCATATAATAATCAAACAACACATTATATTTCCAAAGACTAACTGATCAAGTGCCTATTGTAATTTCAAAATACTTCCTCCTCTTTACTCAACACCTTCACTAGTTCATCTAGTTATCTTTCTTTTTAAATCCTCTTCATCAATCATCTGATATGGCACTCTATAGTATTAGTAAATGTCTCTCTAGTAGGTTTTACATCAATAGAAACATAACAATTATTCAAATTGTAGTTTGCAACAGGTTTGTGTGGTTATTTTTCCTCTTTCCCTAGCTTGGGAACTCTTGAGGAGATGGTCCTTGAGGATTGCATTCATCCTGCTTTGTGCATCATTTTATATTCATCTTATCCATCATCTTGTTAATCCATCATATTTTAAACCTTATTGAATACTGGGACAAAGCAACATGATCTTTCTTGAGAACTAGTAATCTCTAAATCATTCTAAATTTTTTTAAAAAAAACATAGTCTTGAAAAAAGCTTTAAAAGTATAAAATATCCTGAAAAAATGATCATCTTGATGAAAATATAACAATAGGCGCTTTGATGTATCACCAAAAAAATCAAAATATCTAAAAAATATAATTTTTTATTATAAAATGTCTTAGAAAAAAATACTATTCCAAGTGGTGAAAACCTGGAAACATGCACTACTTGAGACTTATACACCTTTGTCTATTAGCTCATAATTTTGACACTTATACATTTCACTCCATCTTACTTACTTTTCTCCTGGTTTTGAATTGGTCTTTGTCTAGGTCTAGGAGGCATGAACTGTGTCAACTTTGGTGTCTTAGATGTGCTAGTTTGTAGGGATACCACACAAAAAGTGTTTCTCAACGCTTTCCTTGACACTTAGTGTCTTTAAGCTTACACCTTGTTTCTGTAATGTCCCCATTTTAGCAGTTGACCAGGTGTGTGTGTGTGTTAGCCTTGTTCTACATGGTCTCGAGGGCTAACGAAGGGTTTAATGGGATTCTGGAGTGTTTTGGCCTAGTCATTTCCAGTTTGGACCAAAACAAAGTTGATTTACTCAGTTTTAGGCATACTTACTATTTTTAGTAAATCAGCAAGACATAGTGCAGGTCAATTTTGGTGATTGGATTTGATACTCCTTGTGAGAGCTTTTCGATGAGCTATCACTCGCATTATTCGAAGTCTGATTGCTAATACATTTTAATGCCTGAAGTTTTATTAAAGTAACATCTAATTTAATTGTAAAATATTAAAGTGTTACTTTAATATTTATTTTATGGGGATGTGTACCCAAGGGAGACATAAGGGGTATTTTAATATATGTTTTATATACTACACATATTTTATCCCACATTGCCCATATGAGTTGAACGGATCCTTGGAAATAGAATAAAAGGAAGCATTTGTGGCTTCATTAGCCAGGTTGAATATGAGAAGAAATTGGTGTGTGAGTTGCAGCTCTGTTCTTGGCATTTGAGGATGTCTATCCTCTCTTGTAACATTCTAGACATCATTCCCTTGGGGTTTGGCCTTTGGAATTCTTTGTTATTGGCTTCATTATCAGGCAATTTAGTTGCATTTCCAACTACAGGTAGATTTGGTATTTTGCTCATATCTTCTTCACTACTTTTTCGATGCTTATGCCGCTTTGAGGGAATGATATTACGAAGGTAGTGGACTGATTGAAGGACAAAGCACTGTAGCAGCAAGTTTGAAAGCATGGGCTAGAGTATTATGTCAATATTGCTGAAGTAATTAGTGAGTTGATAAATCTACCATGTATTTGGTTTTATGAATTCGGAAAATAACATTTTATTAGTAGCAGTTCATTTCCACTTTGCATATTATTGTAGTTTCTTTCTTTTTTATGTTGTATGATACCAATTCCATGCACAAAACACAAAAAACAAATAAACGTTTGATTTTCAGAGTTATAAGGGGTTTAAAACATTAAATGGAGAAATAAGAGGTTGAATGCAAACTATTTGACAAAAATTCCTTTCAGCAAATTGGTTTAGATTTTTGGGACATCCAGGGGTGCCCATTTTAGTGGTATCGGAAGAGCTATAAGTCCTGCCATCCTGTGGAGGTCTTATAGGGAATTTGGAATAGTTGGATAGAGGGAAAAGTGTTTGAGGAAATGTCAAAACACTAAAATTAGAAATAAAAAAACACAGGCTAAGCATTTATGTTTGAGCATGCGATAGGGGCCATATAATTTTCGTGACAGAGCAAGACAAAATAGGATTTCAGACTTGCAAAGCAAACAATCTAGTACATCCGTGTAGGGGGACATTGAATCCAGCCATACAAACATAGAGGAGATATTCTTTGATTAGGACAACAATATGGGTGATCGAGATGATAGGAATACAGGATTAGGCAGAGGTGGGAATGCCGGTCCAGATCAGGGGGACGTAATGTTCAGACAATTATTGGATACATTAGAGCAGGGGTAGCGTATGCAGTAGGAGCAGAATAGGCAAATGGACATGATGTTATAGCTCATGGCTAGAGAAATGGGTGTCAATATTAATCCAGGTGATGCCAACAACAGAAAAAATAACAATGGGGGAAACAATAACCATGGAGGCCAAGGCAACAACAATGGACATGAGAATAACATTAATGGTAATAATGGACACGGCAACAATAGGAATGAGGCTGATAACTTTAGACACGTTGCACGCCCAGTGCGGACTGCGAGCTCGAGACCTCTTCTACCCACCTTCCCACCCAGAGATTCGGTTCAACCAGTAAACAAACTGCAGATTACCGAGTTACAGGATCAGTTCAGGAGGGACTAAGAGGCTAGTGGATCAGAGTTTCAGGTGGATATTTCCCTCAGAGATTATATGGACTTGAGGATGAGACACATGCCTAGAGCAGGAGGGCGGAATCAAAACTTTGAGCTGAGAAAGAAAGTTGGAAAACTTTCCTTACCTTATTATGATGCTTCAGGGAAGATGACTGCACGAGCTTGGGTGCAAAAGGTAGATACATACTTGCAGCTAAATCCTATGCCTGAGGAGGAGGCTATCAAGTATGTGGCTATGCACTTGGATGGCGTTGCACATGAATGGTGGCATCATGGCATGGTGACTTTGGGGCATAATCAGATTACATCCTATGAGGAATTCACCAAAACATTGATTGAGAGATTTGACACTAGGGATCCCGAGTTACATTTCAAGGAACTAGCACAGTTAAAATAGTTAGGTTTTGTGGATGCTTACATTGCCGAGTTTCAATGCTTGTTTGTACTTGTTACTGATATCTCTCCTAGGAGATTGGTGGTGTTATTTTGTGATGGTCTTGCTGATCCATTACGAGGTTGGGTGAAGGGACATGATCCACTCACCTTAGCTGAAGCAACTAAAAAGGAATGAGATTTAGCCCCTTCGGTATACAAAGGAAAAAACCATTCAACAGATTTTTCCTACTGCAAGGACAACGACAAAAAATAATTTCAGAAAGAGTATAGCAAACCCCAAGAAGGATCAAAAGGACTAGACAATGAAACCTTGAATGAACTTTGAAAGAAGAAGTTGTGCTTCCATTGTAGAGAGCCTTGGGACTTATCTCAT